>OX359248.1:617500-796361 GCA_947179485.1 Allacma fusca | reverse complement strand
TATTAACACCAACGAGCTTATTACTCAATGCAGATACAATTCGAAAGCGTTTTTGTTTAAAAGCATGGTTGAACAGGAACTCTGAAACATTTGTTTTCCAAAAAATGAAAAGCATTGCAACCAAAATGACTGGATGCTAGATTTTATTAAATTCATTCATTTTTTCCACCTTGACTAATTAACCTTGAACCTTGACTAAATTACGACTACTTTATTATGTGCATAAGGACAAACGGATTGTAAGGAAGAATTTTTCGGAATTCTCGAAAATTAATCGGGACGGTACCGGGACAATTCGGGACGGGACAATACCGGGACAATTGTTTTTTGTTTTTTCGGGACTGGACCGGGACGGTACTGGGGACCAATTTTTTGTCATCCATATTGACAAGGGACAAAATATTTGTCCCGATGTCCCGCCTTTCGGGACGGGACTGGGTACAAATATGTTTGAAAATTTCGGGACGGGACAAAATGTTCTGCGGGACAAAAACAGTGTTCCCAATAGAAGCCCTAACTTGCATACTTGCAGATGCTTCAAAATATTACCAACCGTACAAAATTTAGCTGAATCCTATTCTCCACATCTGATGTGTTAGTATTCCTCGTTTGTTTATTTATTTATACTTTCTAAAACCTGTTTCCCTAAAAACATATATTTTAGCTACACAGTCTAAAATACATTTACTGTATGTTTTAAGGTTAAAAGAGTATTAAAACTAAGCTATATATATATATATATTCAGAAACACTAAAAATACGGACAGAAGTTTCCAACGTACGTGCATGATGGTATAATATTCATCAAAATGTCTCAATTCTCAACGTATCCAAATACTCGGGTGCAATGGTCGTAGCGTGTACGAGTAAGTTACCCCATTATACCCGTACATATCTATTTTGAAATCCTTGTACCCGTACCCATACCCCTATCCGTACCCGAAATTTTGAGCTGACCAATGTGTCCCCGGGTAGTACCCGAAATTGATCGGGTACACGAAATCGGTACACGGGTAGTACCCATACCCGTACCCGTTTACCCGAGTATTACCCATACCCGTGCCGAGCACTGGATGCAAACAACGACAAAAATACTGTATGGAAAAGAAAAATTGTGCAAATTTTTAATATTCTTTTATTTAAGAAACAAATATTCCGAAAAATTAACGAATCCAAAAAAATGTTTCATCTGCACAATCTTTCTTTTTCATGTCCTATTTATGTCTGTTATTTTCATTTTAGCGCAGCGTATGCACGGGACCCGACTATATGACCTTTCGTACACACAAACAGTATGACCTTTTACAAGAGTGTACTGAATTTCGAGAATGTAGGTCAAAAAATGGAGTCACCACACACCTTTAAAGTTAGGGGTTTGCAAAGCTGAGTTTCCAAAATAAATAAGTTCATGGAATATTATTGCCAGGCTTCGGGGTGTTACTATATAGTAGTCACATAAATACATCACTATTATGGTAAGTTAACTTAACCCTAAAAACTGAATTGCCTTTCACCAACCATAACCTGTATACTTAAAAAAATCGAAAAAATTACAGCAAATCCGTCATTTTCCCCCGACCTCAAAAGTCATCATGATGATCTTAACTGTAATTATGTATTTTTTTAATCACAAATTGGTGCGAATTTTCTGTTCCCCTACCTTGAATATTTTACCATGTTTTTAGTGACGTTGGCGTTACAAATGCAAACCAATCCAAGAAAATCCCGGTATCTTTCCGACCACATCCCGCTGTCGGGTCATTACGAAAATGTCCGCATATAAAGTAGATATTCCTATTTCAACTAGAGTAAAATGACGAGACTGAAATAAAGTCCTACAACTAGAAGTTTTTTGACCAAGCGTGAGTGTTGGGGACGGGGCACATCAAGTGGCTCTGCAGATGCGTCCTTTGAAGCAAATTCAATAAATCGGTATTTTATACTCAACTTTCATGTCATCCCTTCCCAATTATTAACTTCTGTTGTATGGCTGCATTTGTGCTGCCCTTCATTGTAGTCTCGCAAATTAGCACTCCAGAATCAGTACACGAACATTCAAGGGAGCCGTGACACGGAGAACAGGAGTTGCAGTGTGGTCAACGACACAATTATGGAAGGCATTTTTGAACAGAATTTACTGCGGATCTACCAGCTACAAGGCAAACGGTTCATAAGCTCGGAAATTATGAGCGACTTCCTAAAATCAGAAAAAGGATGATTTAATCGAAGAAGAGACGCTTATCTGTCCGCACGGAGTCCGAACCCTGTAACTCAAACCTCCATAAGTAATACACAAACTTAAGTTCAGGTTTTTGTAGCAACAAAGAATATTACCACTGGCAATATGTATACAATGAATTGAAGAGATTCAGACGACTGACGAATGATTATAGTTACGCAAAAACATCAGAATCAGTCAGTCAAGAATAATTATGAATTCAAATAAGGAAATTGACACGACCGGAATGGATTCGAATCCAACGAAATTTGACCCGACTCGTATGAGCTTCAAAACAGGCTGATTATGTATTGTTATGAAATAAACAATTGTTGTAAGTTACGACATCTACCAACAACAAATCCAAGCGACTTTAACATCATGACTCACTTTGTATGGACAATCAGTGATGTATACTCCTGGACTCACTCAAATGAACATAGGTTGCCTGAAGACTGATTGTGATAGGGATAAAAATAAATAAATATCCCAGGAAGACTGATTAGGACTGATGATGAGAACAGAAGCACTGTGAGATATATTTTATATTTATTTATAATTAATAAAAGTCCCATACAAACCAAACACCTTTCGTTGTGACAAAAATTCGTGATCAGTACAACGTGTTAAGTCACTGCGGCGGGAAGCATCACAAGAAGTTGTAACAACATGGCTATAATATTACTTCAATTATTGAAACTAGTAAAAGCCCCGTGCTTCGCACAGGAGCAATTAGTTGTGTAAATAAATAGTGTAAATAATAAAAGTGTACATGGCAATAGATCTCGTATCAGGGCCTGTCGAGAAGGCTTAATATTAATATCCCGCTTCACCAGGTAAAGTAATCTCATATAAGACGTGAACTATTAACTGTAAGACTAACAATTCGTTTTTATATAGGTAGTTGGCAATTCATCATCAAAATATTATGGGACAACAGCTTCCGGCCCACTAAAGTTTTCTCTCAAACTCAATATTTGGCTATACACGTGGAATTTAACTAATAGCTTGATCAATTTAATACCAACGTCGTTATTAAACCTTGTTGTTGCATCACTGTATGGTGCTTCACCCCTTAGTGGATCAGCACAACGTGCTGATCAAATATGATTTTTTATGTTATTATAATTTGTATATAGATCCGTTGTACCGCAATATTGTAACTGAAGCCTCAGACACTGGACGCACTGATTATTTAAAATAGAAAAAATGAAAGGATTTCATATTAGCGTAACACATTTAACTTGCTATAGTTACTAAAGTCCATGGTTCCTACAAATCAATCCTTACTTCCTAATGATATTTTTAGGGATATAAAGATCAAAACTCTGGATGCTAAGGCTTGTAATTATTCTTCCAAATAAGAATCCCACACGAATGTGAACTAAGTTCAGCCATTAAAATTCTCCTCTTATCAAATTATTCAATACTGTAAACGAACGTAGTTTTTCTCACTACCAGTCTTAATTTAATCCAAATTTGATGATTTATGTCTAACTAGCGGTATAGCCACCGCCTGCTTCGGTGGTTTGCAGTGTTTCTCGTAAAAAGAGCACAACGCAGGCTAGTGGCTTTACCGCTAGTAATAATAAAATTCTTGCTTGGAATTTTTTCAAATTGAACTGTCGTTAGGAATTCCTCATGATTTTGAATACATTTTATTTTTATTAAAACTGTAACGTTACACGTTACAAAACTTCCTTAAATAGACAATTGCTTGTGTACGCACCGTCAACTTTGCCCATCATTTCTCCTAGCGCTGCACAGTCAGCTATTGCTGGCTTCGAAAAAGGCTTCATAGTTTGTTGGTTCAGTTGTATGATTAAGAATAGCTGACTGTGCAATGCTAGTAAATATATACATATAAACATTAACCAATCATACAGAGAAAGAGCTAGAGGTTGAATCGGTTAGTATTAAAATATTCTAGACAAAATGATGCGGATAATGAGATAAATAAACAGCCATCGGCTTCCCCAACGGAAAATACATACACGCAAATTGTAAATACATTTGTATTACATACCGAAAATAAGCCGGGTAGTTAGCCTTTGAGGTAATTGGTAATCTCAATCGTAAATCAATAGGATCTTTTAGCCTTTAAGAGGGAGAGGGAAGATTTAATTTTCATCATCGCAAAATTATTTTATCAAATATCGGATCAAGCCACCGCCTGCGTCAGTGGTTAACCACAATTTTCCAATAACAACACTGACGCAGTCTAGTGGCTTGATCCACCAGCTTTAAAATTGTATTATCGAAATAAAAAATTCAATTCGAATAAGTTTTTAATTAATGACATTAAATTTGCTTCTGAAATACATTTTCGTATGATTATAATCTAACATTACAGAACTTCTTTAAACACAATTTGCAATTTTTAATCTGATTTTCAATTTGAAAATAAATGCCAACTTTATCAAAACGGTTTAATTAAAAAGTGTCGGTGACATCTATTAACTGTCTTTGCAAAATTTGCAAAGCATACTCTAATAGGAAACTGTCTTCTCTATAATGTAAAGGAGTTGTCACCGTTTAAGTTGTTATAAATGTAGCCCGTGACAATATCAAAGCCCTTGCTACTGTATAATGCATTGGTATACCCATAGTGTATAGATTTCAATAGTGAAGTCACTAGCATATGCAATGGTGGGACTCGCCACTTAACTTTCTCAGAGTGGCGCTGCGAGCGTTTTTCGCTAGCTTCACAGTGATGACACATTTGAAAGCTACTAAAAACATACAAATATCAAAATTTTTTAATGAAATTTTGGAATGTCTTGCATAGAATTCTTTATTTTTTCTCAGGTATGGTTTCCAAGTATAAAAATACTTCATAAAAATATTCAGCATGAATGCATACAAATGTACATACATCAAGACTAATCGAAATTTTTGATTTTGACACTGTTTACATTTTGTAATTGCACTGATTGTGAGTATCTCACAATTCTGCGAAAATAAATGGTCATTGACGATGCAAGTTCCCGTCACAATTCCTAAATCTGAAAATCCAGTAGCTCCCACGCAGATGTTCATATCATTGACTCTTTCGATTAATTCTTCCAAGTCGGTATTGGTGAGGATAATTAATCCAGAATCTTGTGTCTGTACTTTCCACAAACCGGACGGGAGTTTTAGTACAGAAGGGTCCGTTTTGAGTTCCCTGAATGGTGTACTCTTTAACTCCTCTTCGGTTTCTATCTTTTGCATTTTAATTTCCTTTTCTTCGGGGACTTCCTTTTTCCCGGTTTGTCATAATAAGATGGCAGTTGCAGGTTTGAGAATCGAGTTGGAATTGCGTCCGGCTTCAATGTCCACCTGGGTCGTGATGTAATTTCACCTTTTCTCCGTTTATTTCAATAAACTCTCCACTTTTTATTATGCTGGATTCCTCGAAATGTAAATAACAGACGCAGGACTTTTTTAAGTCAAAAGGAGTTTCTCTTTTGGGGATATTTTTAAGCCATGCCAACTTATCAGCTTGTTTTGGTGCTCTAAAGAGATGTGCTTTTGTTCCGTTATAACCCGAAGAACATCCCACAACAAAACACGACACCATTTTATTTTATTTAAAACTTTAATGGCACATTTTAATTTTTAAAACTCCAAGACTCGTTATGAAGCACATGTTGAAAACTGAAAGCCAGGCGAAAGACGCCTGAAGCGCTGTATGCGGAATGTTAAGGCAACAAGCTTCAAATTGTGCTGAGCTTCTGCAGAGAGTGAGTACACTATCTAATCTATACACTATGGTATACCATTAAGCCATTTAGCCTGTATGGTAGTGTGTAGTGTGTACTCCCGAACATATAAAGCGAGGAGAGAGCGAAGATTTAAAAATCCTCTCTCATCCTCATCTTCAAATCATAGATGGGCGTTTTGTAATCCCTCGCCCTCACCTCACGAGGTATGTAAAAAAATCTTGTCGCACTCGCTCTCACCCGTAACCCTCACGATACTTCGCGCTGGAACTCGCACTCAGACTCGTGAGGGCCTACCATAAATCATAAGGACTCTCCCTCGGCCTCATGAGTCTATAAGTACGGCCTAACTGCCAGTGCATTGCAATCTTGCTATCACGGACCCGTGACGGTCTACTCTTAACAACAAGCACTCACTCTCGCCCCTCGAGTCTGAGGGCGAGTAGAAGCGTCGCTTATCTTGAAGGTTTAGGCCATGGCGAGTGCAATGGACTTGACTGCTAACCTCGTGAGGTTAGAGCTAGGTATAACTAATTACCCACCAATGGCGTGAGAAGTGCGAAAAGTCCTATCACGTGAAATCTTGTCCTGATCCGTGGAAAAGTTGTGCAGTGAATTATTTGTCCCACCTCGTCAAACCGTTGTCAAATATTTGTCCCGTCTTGTCAAAAAGTTGCCCAGTTAATTATTTGTCCCTTGAAAAATATATTCCATTTGGTTTCGTCGCCTCAAATAGTTATCCCATCCAGTCCAGTCCCTCAGTTCAGTATCACCCAGTTAAGACGTTCAAACAGTCACTTAATTCTTGAGACCTTTAGCTAATTCTTATGAACTTTAGCTGATTCTTAAGATCTTGAACTAATTCTACAGACTCGTTTATGAAAAAAGAAACAGCAAAGAGGAAATGTGAGAATTATCTCGTGGGATTTAATACTGCTGTTCGAACTTCGTGAGGGATAGCTTTTAGTACTCACCCTCGCCCTCGTTTTAGTACGTACATTTTGCTATGCCTCGCCCTCATTTGCTGAGGGCCTTCTTTTATGATGGGAACTCGCCCTCAACCCTCAAAAATTGAGGGCGAGGGCGAGCGATGAGGGCGAGGGAAGAACTCATACCTCGTGAGGGCGCCCATCAATGCTTCAAATTATAGTATTAAGATGTTTATGATTAGCGCTTTTAAGTGATAATCTAAAATGGCGTAATATTGCGAGCTTTCAGTAGGCTGCAAGCAGTTGGTATATACCCGAGTAACAAAGTGAGCTGAGCGAGCTGAAAAAGCTCTCCTCTGCGACAGTCTCAGCTTTCAGCCCGCTGTGCTTCTCGGCTTGCTGTATATACCACCGACTTGCATGGCTATGAGCCGCGAAGATTTGAATTGTAAAGCCAAAGCCGCGAAAGTTTAAATCAAGCCTCAGGTCGAGATCAATAAGAAGAAACTAGTAAAAGCCCCGTGCTTCGCACAGGATCAATTGCTTGAGAATTGTGAGAGTATACACAAAATCGTAAATTGCTATATGTAGATCCCGTATTATGGCGTGTCGAGAAGGCTTAATATTAATAGCCCGCTTCGCTAGGCAAAGTAATCTCATATATATAAGACATTATTAATTGTAAGGCTAACAATTCGTTTCAAATATCTAGTTGGCAATTCATCATCAAAAAATTATGGTACAACGCTCCAGCCCACTAAAGTTCTCTCCCAAACTCAATATTTGTCTATTTACGGGGAATTTAACTAATCGATTGATCAACTTAATACCAACCAACATTGTTATTAAATCTGGCTGTTGAATCACTGTATGGTGCTTCACCCCTTAGTGTGATCAAATATGATTTTTTATGTTGTTATAATTTGTATACATCTCAGTTGTATTGTAATAATGTAACTGAAGCCTCAGACACTGGACGCACTGATAATTTAAAATAGGAAAAGTGACAGGAATTCATATTAGTGCAACACTTTTCAATTGCTATTGTTACTAAAGTCCGTGGTTCCTACAAATCAATCCTTAATTCGTAATGATATTTTTAGGGAATATAAAGATCAAATTTATGGATGTAAAGGTTTGTAATTACAAAATAGTGAGCAAATAACTTCAGCAATACAAATTCTGAGAATTTATCTGACGTTATATATAAAAAGTGTTGCAATAAGTACTTTTAATTCCATTTGCTTTTTCTTAATAAGAATCTCATAATTATGTGTGCAAAGTTCAGTCATTAAAATTCTTCTCTCCTCAAATTCGTCAGTGCTGTAACCGAACGTAGTTTTTCTAACTACCAGACTTAATTTAATCCAAATTTGATGATTTATGTCTAATGTTTATAATAATTATGATTAGCGCTTTTAAGTGACAATCTAAAATTGCGTAATATTGCTAGCTTCCAGTATGCTGCAAGCAGTTGGTATATGCTGAAAACCACAGCGAGCTAAGCGAGCTGAAAAATCTCTCCTCTGCGACAGCGTTTCAGCCCGCTGTGCTTCTCGGCTTGCTGTATAAACTACCGACCGACTTGCTTGGCTATATATTGAAATGAGCCGCGAAGGTTTGAATTGTAAAGCCAAAACCGCGAAAGTTTAAATCAACGGACAGGTCCAGAGCAATAAGAAGAAGGATACCCTAAAACTGTTATATAAATACAAACAAGTAGGAGTTACATTAAAACAAGAAAATGTGAAACACAAGTTCATGCGACGGAATAGACAATTTAATGCAAACAACCATTCTGACTGCAGATGGCGCAGAATCTATATACCTACCAGTTTATGTAAATATGTGTTTGCTTGTGTTTAAACGTTTAATTTTCTAAGGTTAAGTTGATGAGCCAATCTCCTTAAAAAAATGCATCCTACTTTTTTTACCTAATCTACCCCTACACAAATTTGAGTTGCTGAGAGTCAGTGGTTCGTCTGAAATCGTGACCATACATGTACAAAGCGTGTTTTCCAGGGGGGGGGGTCAAAATCACAAAATTGTTGAAATTTCAGGAGGGGTCAACTTTACTTCACGGAGAGTCAAATTTAGCTACTCATTTTCTTACTATGCATTTATCATGGAATACTTATATGCCATTGAAACGTGTAATAACGAAGACACATGAAAGAACGTGCAACATTGCCAAATCCAGTGCCGTTGATATTTTTTAATGATTGTAGGTTTCATGTATAAACTAGTGTGACTAGGGTGAAGAAAAATAGTTAAAAAATACGTTTTTTTTGCTATTCCTGCCACTGCTGCCCTAGTCTAGTCAGACTTGTCTAGGAATGTCTGGACTCAACTACACTGGGGAGCTAAATATACTTAAAATAATATACTTGACTTGACTACGCATGGTGTATTTCTAGGGCAACTTGCAAAATCACCGGACTAGACAAGACGTAACTTGAATGACTTCATGCAAAAGCTAGTGAAGTCACAATTACTTCAGGATTCCTCATGTAACTGAAAATCAAAAGCGTAAAATTTAATCATCAGAACCTTTTAGTATGCTTAAATATATGGATTCGTTTCGAAGGTTCAAAAATCAAAACATGAAATTCTCCGCTGAGCCACGTTGAAATGTTTAAGAAAAATCTGGTTATTATGAAGATGCTACTGTTTTGTAAAAAAATGTAATTTTAACTTTTGAAAAAAAGTTTGCAAAAGAAACGCAAAGCGTAGGCATGCATTTACTCCTACGTGAAAAAAAATTGATAATAGATTACGTCTTTTTACCAAATTTGAACATTAAGTTCTTAATGTCAATGACAGAATTTGTACAACCCACAATGGCACAATGCTTAACTCACCTCTTTAGTATGTACTGAAGAGATATAGATAGAGTACCGATATCTGAAGCTGCTTATACCTAAGTTTTCCCGTGAGTTTACGAATTGTCTATCCTAATACATTATTGTAATTTTTTAAAGTTCTTCTCTTGGATAAAAATGTGCGCATATGTTTTTATAAGTATTGCAAGCTAGTGTGCAAAACATTTTGGTGTGCGGCCATGTGCTTGGGCCTTTACAATTTTTTTTACCGTGAGCCATGGTTATAATAATACAGTCCGTTTTATGTTCGAGAAATAGCACAGTTCTTCAAAAACCTGTCGACTGTTGTTCCAGACTCCACAAATGTAAACATTGAAGGATTTGCTCGAAAAATAAATCCCCAACCAGCTTTACCATTTCGTGTTAAATAGGAACAAATAATCATGTATATTCCTCACACACCGTTTGATTAGCTTTTTGAAACGAAATTTCGACAATCTGTGTATGCTCTTATCGGGAGAAAATCTATAAGCAGTCGGGCTGATAATACGGGACGCTCTAAGTTTCGAGTGCCACTGAGTACTCCAGAATTTCTTACATAATGAAAATCGGCAGAATATTCATTTGATGAAATTGCTGCAGTTGTACTATTATGAACTTCATATTACACCTACCCTATGTGTAATAAATATTTTTTATGCTTATAGTGAATAGCAACAAAAACGTAAGTTGACGTTTTAATGTTTTCAGCGTTGGTCACCGGGAACGTCACTAAATACTAAATAAATTCAATTTTGGGATATAACTCGTAAATGTGCTCAAATTTCCTCAGCTGAGCTTATCTGTTTTCCGTCTCATGATTTGCTGACGGAGTCGTCCGCAGTATTCATCCATCTCGGGTGTTAATTCTATAGGTGGAGCACGATCTTCTACAAAAATTTAAATTGATAGAATTACAATAATCATTATTGAAATAGAGATTAAGTAAGAGATTTATTATTAATCATGAAATATCTTTTGTTCCATCAATACATTTTCAAAAGAAATTCAATTGTTTTTATAATAAAATTATTATTATTTGTCACTTAAAAATTGATAAAACGACCTCTTGCTGACAGTTAAACTTATTTCAGGATTATATAAACTAAACCCAGCTCAGTAAAAAAAACAAGGTGATCATTCGTAAATAAACAAATATTTAAAATCAAAACCCAGAAATACCTATTTGCAATGTCGAAAGCCACTACGGATACTGAACGTATTCCTCCAACTTAATATATTTTCCCATCTTTATAAATACAGAAATCGCATACATCGTTCACTATATGTATAGAATCAGTCAAAACCGGGAGGATTTTTCTACGGTATTAGTCCCGTAGCACAGGCTTTCCCATTATTCCCATCCAGTGGAGGAATTCCTGCTGTGATTAAAAACAAAACCAAATAATTACTCATAACACACCAAAAATATGAAAAATCTATACAAGGCTATATATTGCATCAAGTAAGAATTGTACTCCAAATAGAACTCCTGAATGATTTACCATTTATAAATTACTCACAATAAATGGAACGCAATATAATAGAACAGCAATAATCAAAGTAATCATGATTTCAATCCATTGCCTCCAGGGGTTTCAACAAAATGTCACACATTTAGGTTCAGCTTGTTTAAAATCATTAATTTTGAAAAACGGAGGAAACAGAAACCACAGTTGGCCATTGGCCTGCATTTTAGGATCAGCTGGTGGAATCATGAGGATACGTATAGTCGGATAGTGGGTATTTTTGAATTATTAGTCCAAATGTATTTGAATTCCGTGGAAATCTCAGCCACGCAAAGTTTCAAACAATACATAGGCATTATATCAACCCTGGTTTTCTCGTCATGAGGCAGTAAAAATATGCGGTCATGCCCTCCCTCACAAACCCTCGCACGACATCTACCAGATAGCTCTCACACTCTCTCACGTGAGCAAAAATTTATAAACAAAGCCCTCTCCCTCGTTAACGCAAATGCCACTCCCGACGTGAATTGTTCTTATTTAAAGTCATGAAAATAATTGATTTGTAACGTGAGTGAATTGTTGAGATTTCACTTCTAACAACACGAATGCAATACTCAGGCGGTGGGGTGAGATGCTTACGACAACGGCAGGGTGAGATGTGTAGGACAATGTAGGGTGAGATACGGCACAAGCAGGGTGAGATGCGTGCGACACAGGCAGCGTGAGATGCTTACAACACAGGCAGGGTGAGATACCCGAATATGGCCGAGGGTGAAATGTAACAATGATACCCAGGGTGAGATAGCCGAATGTTTCAGAACTATTTACTTTAATACGAGAATCTTAGTAATTGATGAAAGTGAGAATACAAGAAGTATGACAGTAGATTACGTCTGAACTCTGTGGTGGTCTCTGAGGGCTGACTCAAAATAGTTAGTTGGAATGTTAACAATGCAATGTCGTAGCATTAGGAAGTCATTCCATACACTAATCTACAATTTCCTAAAATTAAATGATAGATTGGCCAATAAATTAATTACAATCAATACAACATTATCGTATCCTAAACACTTTGTTAATTCTAAATCAGAATTCAACAGTGAGTTTCCATATTAAGTATTTAAAATAAATATAACACGAAGCAATATTAATAGGAGAAAAACTTAAAAGTGAATTCCAAAAATTAAATTATCTGGTAGACAACCAGGTTGATTTACGCCCCTCATTTTGGTTTAATGTAAAATTTTTACTTACTTATACAAATGTAGAAAGAAGGAAATGGGGTAAATTTTGGATGTCAAGAAATGTATCACCATGCTGATCCGTTAATTTTTTGCACTATCGAAATGACTTTTGACAATACAGGACAATTTCTGCAGATTTGCGTGACATGATGGCATTATAATGTTGGAATATTTTTGTACTCAATTGTTCCGAATTTTTCCAAACGAAGGCATCAGTAGCACTCCCCATCGTCCTCATTTACAGACATGTCTGCTTTTGCCCCTTAGCTCAATTTAATGAGTGCATTCATGTTAAACTTGTACTCTCCATCATGCCTCTATTTTATGAGAGATGAGGCAGAGGCAGTGGGTCATCAATGCCTCATCCCTCGTGAGGGTGCCCATATATGTTTCAAACTATTCTTAAGTAGTAAGATTCAAACTCGAAGACGTCGGGCAGACGAAGACCATGTGAGGTTGAGCCTGCGAATAGTTGCGAAGTGATCTACTTGCTTATATTGTTTAGCTGGGGACTGTTTGAGAATTGAACGGACGTACTTGAACTGAGCTCCGGAATATAATATTATATAAAGCATAAAAGGGGAAACCATAGAATAAAATTTATAGCACAAAGTAGGAAATTTTTTCGTGCATCAGATAGTGCAATTCAGTTTAAAAATTGTTTCGTAAATAACTATCAAAAAACGAAAACAAGGATACACAACGGTGACTAAAGTGGAAGCTAACAACCTTTCCAACTCACAGAAGGAGGAACAGATAGCCTAAGGGAAATAGCCGGCCCTATCATCACGGGACATTATCATCAGCCTGGCCAACTAAATATAAACCGAGTAGATTGGAGAACTGGCGAAGAAACATCCGAGTTTTTGAAGAAATCGTTGATTAAGTAAGCTCACCTGTTCCAAAAATCATACTAATTAATTCTGGGAATCCATGATGGGTGATAGAGGTTACTAAAGCTGTACAGATCAGACTACGGCAATGCTGGTGCTCTATATATATAATAATTTACAAAATATGTATGTGAATACAAATCGTATTTCAAATACAGTATTTTTATTTCATATAGTCTCTTTTGTTGGAAGGTATTTTATTTTGCATCTTGCCCAAATGACTGGATATTTGTATTTTATATTGTATCTTAACTGAGTTTCGCCTGGTATTTGTAGTTTATATTTGTATTTTAACTGTTTTGAATATGTATTTGTATTTTGTATTTCAATAATAAATTTCATGTATTCTCCACACCTCTGGTAATTAGTCGCTTTTGTCTTTGTTTGTTTGAGTATGAGAGGATTTGATGTAAAAAACTATGGATACAGTTATTATTTAATTAAGGTCAAAACCGTAGGAAGAATCTGTAAACAGACAGCTTTAGGTGCATAATTATTAGTATTTAGGGATCCTCTGAAAAGTTATCAAGCCATAATTTGTGGATATGAAAAATTAGTGTTTTTAAAACTAAGACTTGAATGCGCGAATTGAGGAATATATTTACTTCCAAACTTGAAAACCAGTGAACATTAGAAAATAGTTAACCCGCGATTAATTATTGGTGCGTGGTTGGCCCAAATGAGGTACTAAGCATGTTCAAGTTTTCGGTGTACAGGTGTACAGGAATGCTAAATAGGACGTAATTTGCGAGTTCTGGAAATTTTGTGTGAAACTTTTAGAAGCATTCAACCAAGTGGATTGCACATTGAATGCTAATATAGCGGATTTAGCTTAATACTACACGACGAGACCTCAGAAGTGTCGTATTGAACGTAGCTTAACACGTGATTTAAACAAACATATCTACTGCTTTATGAAAATAACAATTACTGCATTCTATGTATTCGATTCCCGAAAAATATTGAACATTTGTTATACATGTTTTGAATTTAAGATATTTCAATTCACACAAGTGTAAACATTTAAGGGTTTACGGTTTGCCCTCCGTATAGCGTTTTCACTAGTAGAGTAACTCTCCCTGTATAGTCATCCTGCGTTCCTCCCAAGCTGAAATGTATGATAAATTCTACCTTCATTGCGTCACTCGTTACTATACGTCAGTTCCTTTATAAAGTCATTTGTTTGTAGCCGTAAGGTGAAAATCGTAACCTTCTAAAGTCAAGTTGCTAAATAGCATACTGGCGGCGCTGCCATTTTAAATTTTTTACTCTTCAATTTTACAATAATATGTGCATTGGCATATTATGCAGTGACCATATAAAAGACTGAAAGGAACGTATTATTGTAAATATACGTACAAGTGTGGGTAACGACATTGATTAAGTTTAACCTTTTAGATTTATTTTTCCCACTCGGCAAATTTTTAAATAAAGTTAATTGTACAAAGTAGAAGTCCGTGTTGAGATGTATGTTTATTATTCAACAAGATTTGATTTTAATGTGTTTATATTTCTAACACACGCGAATATTATCTCAATTTTTGTTTACCTATGGAAAGCAAATTAACAAATTGTCAATTTATAATCCAACAAGTATTTCTGAGACTTAACTGTATAAATCCTAATCACTAGTTAAAATTAAGGTCTGAGTTACTGTTGTACCATGAATTTAAACGCACTCGTAAAATGTTTAAATAAAGCTAAGTGTACAAAGTAGACGTAATCGTTGCAAAGGTATGTTTATCATTCAACAGGAACTTCTAAGAACTAATTGTGGTAGTAGGCAAGTTATCGCTTATGATTTAATTTTATTTATACTTTATTCATTTGAATATTTTTTGGTCCCCGTTCACGACAGGAAAGGAATATAAACTTAGCCAATGTGTACATATAAGTATACAACGTTGGCCGTAACTTAATTGTGACAATATGAATCACTGGTTACATTCAGGGCTAAAGTTAGGTTTATGTTATCATCTCCTACGCACTCGTTAGGTTTTGCATATTTTTTGTATAAAAAGCAGACGTAATCGTTGCAGATATATGTCATTTATTCAATAAAGCTCTTTAGGCATAACAGTGGTCAAATGAGACGCGTGTTTAAGTTAGCACTTATGATTTATGATTTATCACTCGTAACATTTTTGAATATAGTTTAGTGTTTGGTCCTAACATTATACGATATGTTAGGTATATAGTTGGCACGATGATTCTAAATTTCTTACATTTATTTATAATCCATGACTTATTTTTTATTTGAATGTGGAACGAAAAAGGTTATTTATATGCTAAAAACTTTTAAACTAAAGTACAATCGCAGATATATGATGCAACCAGATAGTAGCTGGCATCGAGTAGATGCATTGTGGTTATGATAATTGGAAGTTAAGCTAATTAGTTGCCTTGAGTTTATGTATTTGAAGGAGCACCGAGGGGTCTAATTTGCCTATCTTGAGTTCAGTGGATTAAGCCTGCTACCCACTAGTGGTGGCTCCATTATTTGGAGAAGCCCCTGGATACTTCATGAATGACCTACAAGTCACCGACTGGACAAATCGTATAGCCAATAGGAAATGTCCTCGCGGACGCGTTAGACGCTAGGACAGCACTAAGGATTGAACTTTCTCGCCTTATAAAAATGAGCCGGACACTTCAAAACCGAAGATTCAACATTATATATTTAACGACAACACGTTTGCGCGTAAGTAAGACAATCTAGAAGCGGCGGTAGCTACGATTAGTTAGATATTAGTACTGGCATTTACAATTTTCTTTATTTTGATTAGTGTCCACGTCCATATCTTTGTCACGTCTCATCTGCTAAAATTTAATCTGTTTGCTCAAGTTTGTGTTTAATAAACTGCTAAATCAAAACCGCTTCGTCGCACCGTACTGAAAACTTGAGCATTGTTGTTTCACTGGGCGGGCCAGTAATAGGGCTTAAGTGAATTTGATATAACGACTCGGAATGCTATGTCAATAGGCAAGGCCTAGACCATACATTGTTTTTGGTAATTCGAAAACCCAATTTTTAATTCAAGTGAAACGTTTCTGTGAACACTCACATCCACTTCAAAGTTCAAACGCCTATAGAACCGCCGAGGGGTCAACGAGAGGACAATCAGTAAGTACCGCAAGGCGACCGTTGCGAATTCCACCCCAGGAGGACCCTTCCAAGATCTTCATGAAGTCAAGCTGCAGTTGGCTTTGGTGGAAACAGCATATAATGATGTTCGTGAAACCCATGCAGACATTCTGGCTGAAAACTCTGATCCCACGGACCAGGCTACGTATGAATTTGAAACTATTTAGATCAACTATTACTTATGCGCAAAAAATGGTCACATAATCAAGATTGCAGTCACACCAGCTAGAAGTAGATACGGACAGAATCCTGTACAACCTGCAGCAACTGTAGCAAATCATACGGTGAAACTACCAACCCTCTCCATTCCATACTTTGATGTGAATTCAGAGAAATGTGCTTCATTTTCAGATCTTTTCAAGGTTGGCGTCGCTAGATTGTGCATGCAAGGATCTAATCTGCATAACGAAACTGCATGACCTGCAGCAAGTAATCACTTGTAATACTAGAGTAACTGCTCAACGTTACTAGACCATGTATATGTATCCAATGCATTGAATGTTGTGCAGAGTGGCAATGTTTGTTTCCCTGCATCTGACCATGATCTTATGTTTGCATCGTTAAATAGTGTAAAACAATACTCTGCGGCTAAGTATGCTATCTTTCATAACTATAAAAAAATTAACTGGGATAATGTTAATATGGAATTTAGTCAAATACCCTGGAACATACTCTCAATGGTTCCGAACGCTGAACTTGCATATGCAAAATTTGTAATCTAGTAAACTCTGTTATTGACAGACATGCCCCTGTAACCAAAATAAGAATGAAAGGCAGTACTTGCCCATGGATGACTAAAGATATATTAGATCGTTTACACACTCGAGACCAGTTAATTAAAATGTACCGACAAACTAAGAATGGACTGTACTGTGATCAATACAAGTCCTTCAGAAATCGTGTTGCCAACCAATTACGTGGTGAAAAATGTAAATATTTCCAGTCCAATTTTGTAAGTGCTGTGAATTCTACTGACGTATGGAAAGTACATAACAAACTGACAAGAAAAGGAATACAAACATGTAAATTACACGCTCTCAAGGACAATGAAGGAAACATACTCCTGGATCCACAACGAATCTGCAATAAGCTAAGTGTTCATAGTTAATCCGGAGCCTAAACCACTCGATGTAATCTACAACTCCATTCTGGACCACACTGTACGCCCTATAACTGATAGTGAAATCCCTGATGCCTTTTGCAAACATGAAACAGAAAAAACCTAGAACAACTGATGAACTAGCCTACACTACCCTACATCACTGTTTAGATACTTTAGCCATTCCCATTGCCCTTATGTTCACAAACTTCTTACAAAAAAGGGGTGTTAGAACTGTAGAAGTAGCCACATATGCTCACGTCGACGTGATTCTTCACATCGGGGAGAATTTGAATCGTATGATTGAGAGCGGTGATTGAATTGTATTGTGTTACTATAGTTTCTAATTTGTCTTAGCATTACCATATAGCTCAGTAAGTTATTAATTCGGTTGATATTGTTCAGTCAACAAGTACATCATGTGACAGGGATTATTTGGATTGATTGGTAATCGGTATGTGTAATGTTCTCGTAGCATTTTAGCGATCTAAATTTATTGGTTAAGAAATTTGCGCCTACGATTATTATGGAACAAGAAAATCTGAGTAATTATTTGCCCTTCTTGCCTGTTGTGTATCGGATTGTTATTTATTTGCTCTTAAATAAACTCAAGACGACTTGATAATTTAGTATTCGGTGAATCAACGGTTTATTTGGGTGTCCTGTTTTCTTGTAACATAGAAGCCGTTCCCAAGTAGGAACAAGGGGTATTCCCAAAGCAGCTAAAGATTTCCGAACAGACGCTAACTCCTATAGACCTATCAGCATTTTGCCCTTGAAAAGCAAACTACTGGAAAAGATTATGCAAGCAAGAATACTGATCGTAGTTAATTTTAAACTTTCGGACCACCAACATGGCTTCAGAAAAGGAAGATCCTACATGTCTGCTATAATCAAGTTTACTATTGATGTTTTCAAGCTAATAGACAAATTGTGGCAGAGTTATAGCAATCTTCATTGACCTGCAAAAGGCTTTTGACACCGTTCCGCATTTTAATCTAGTCATTAGATTGAAAGACCATTATGAAGTGAATGGACAACTTTTAAAACTCAAAATAAGCTATCTAAGTGACCGATCTTTCTCAATTATATAGCAAAATTATGACTCGAAGCAATACTCTGTGCGTTGTGGAGTACCTCAGGGGTCTATATTAGGGCCGCTATTTTTTGTATTTAAGCCTTTGTACTAAGAATAGTTGACTATGGGCAGTAACACCAGATGCTAATCTGCAACAAATGCAACAATGTATTTTACAGATCTATTTTTTACTATATCCGCCGTAGCTATTATAGCAGCAATTGGAAACAGGCAGAATTACTAGAATGTGTGGATGTACTTTCAATCTAGGAAAGAGTATGGTACTACACTACAATGTTTACGTTTAAATCTATCACTGGCAGCTATCAAATTGAGTTCCTACATGAGCTATACACAGTGCTACCAACTGGAAGAACTCGATCTGCAAAAAAACACAGCCTAGCCGTCTCGTACAAGCCAAAGAGTACAACATTTGAAAGATCATTTGAATGGCGTGCTCTCAGATGGTGGAACTCTATACCTGCAGAAATTGTGATTGATTTTAAGGATACGTGCACATCTTTTAAAAAGAAGCTATGTAATTATGTAGTACACTCCCAAAACAGTCCACATGCTAATGTACTCAAACCCCCTAACCTTACATGACATGCTTGATTATTTGCTTGCAAAAAGGTTCTGACTACTGTATATGTTTTACTGACTCTTTGAATTGACATAATTGCCAATGGTATCCAGTGTTGGAAACCACTACCATGTAATGAACATTACTTACATACCTAAATAAAGATCTTAAAAAAATGAATACATCCTCACACAACTTCCAGAAGCTGTAATACGTTAAAGCCAACCTAAGTGGGGAAGCATCCTTTCTGATTGAATCCATCACCATAACGTATTACCACTATCCCAAAGCATGGAATGAACTCCAGGACAGGTATGGACACGAGCGGGAAAAACTTTGCTCATATCTCTGTTGTCTCTTTAGAATTAAACCTGCGCATATCGGAGTCTCTTCCTAACTCCAAGAACAAGTGGACCAGGTGAAGGATACGGTGTAAGTATCCAAGGGCGCGGCTTGGACCATAGGGATGACTTATTAGTCTTTCTGATTTTGGAACGCATGCGCAGCACACTGAAACGGGAGTGGGGGCGTACTTTGAAGGACACGAAGCCGCCTAAATTAATCGGGTTTCTAGTGTTCCTGGAGAATGAACGCCAACCTAATCTGAGGAAGGGAGAAACCGGCGCACCAGGAGACGGGATGCGGGTTCAAATCCCAATCCAACGAAAACCCAAGGAATGGAGATGGGAAGGAAACTTCTGCTCATTATGGATCAAGCAAGTCATCATGCCCAGCATGCTCTAATGATCACCCCCGGAGTCATTCCCGAAGTTTCTGAAAACGTCCTTGAAGAATACGTTTGAGCTACTAATAAAAGGGCATGTGCTTTAATTGTTTTGGTAGAGGTCATAGATCCAATAAATATTCGATTGCCTCATATTATAATCAGTGCTCGAACTGGGTACAAAAACCGTGACCCGTACCCATACCCGAATATCGGGTACAACAAAATGTATTACATATACCCGTACCCATACCCCAGTACCGGGTAAATTATTTCAGTGCCCGTACCCATACTTGAAACTACAATGTATTACATATACCCGTACCCATACCCCAGTACCGGGTAAATTGTTTCAGTACCCGTACTCATACTTGAAACTACAATGCAGTACCTGTACCCACAATTTACACGTACCCGTAATGTACCCAAAACCTGTACCCATGCGCGAGTACCTATTGTTTGTACCCGGGTATTACTCGGGTATTAGAAGTTTGGTCGATTGAAAATTCCTGAAGAAATTTGCCTGCCCAGCTGAAAATGTTCAATTTGTCAATTTTTTGATATTAGCATAATGTAAATTAGCATTTTCCCCAGGAGTTAAGGGTATACTATTTTAAATTGGTCAAAAAAACAGTTAAGGTCATTTATTTTTAATAAACACGACAAAATTCAAATGCTACTACCCCAAAGTAATAACTTGCTGAACGAAATGTGTTCTTGCAAAATTCGTTACTGAACTATTCTTGTATTGTGTACGGATAACAAATTGGGACGAATTCTTTAATAATAAGCTCACCTTAACCGAAAACTTGCTTTTAAACGTCTAGAACATTTTAGAAAGGTTTTGTTCTAGTCTAATCTTTTTCTCAAAAATCTTTTAACACAAGTTCGACATTAGGGATTGTTGCCAATAGGACTTAAGGTTAGTAAAGTACAAGAGTAAAGTTGAATTTTCTGATCATGTCAATTTTTTCGTCAACGATACAACGCAAAGATGCGTAATTGAATCACAGTACATATGACGTATCCTATATCTAGTCCAAATGCCAGCCTCAAGCCCTACCTGTATGCATATATTTCCTTGTAGGAAGGATACAACGTATTTACGAAGCAATATATTTGAACAATCATTAAAAGCGTTAGATTGCACCACCGCGTAATCAAAAATGAAACGAAACCTCTTGGCTCTGTCACTAATGTATGTATCTGTATTCAAAGAAACAAGCAACTTCACGGTTGGCAGGTCTTACTGTCAGCCATAGTAATCCATCCAAAGATTCAAACTGGATTCCTTCGCCGCAACTTAGGAGCAAGCAATTTAACACCTGGACACGTTTTACGACTGGAAACCGGAGGACAATCTCTGGAAACAATTGCATTAAAAAGCATGGCGGTACATTTACACAACACAGTCCTCTCCGATGATGCAACATGGCACGAGAATGTCACAAAAACCTAATTCGGAACGGAGACTCGGCAAAAGAAACATGTACACGCAGTGGTAGAAACTCTACGAACAAGCCGAACTGACATTAGAATTTGAAACGCACGTACAGGAGAAATCTGCCAACTAGGAATGAGTTGACCATTGATCAAATTCGCTCAAAACCTCAGACTTAACAAACCCAGAGTATGGACACGTAACAGATGCACCAACCTGAACGACGTTTCTACCAAATGGGGCAAGAAGGGTGAAAGACACACCTACTGTGAAAAATGTAAATCAAAACCAGAAATCATCTTTCATGTAATGTTCGAAGGAACATTACAACGAATTACGAATTAGGCACCTTAATGAACTTATCAACGGAACTGGAAAGGACATCAACGAGGAAAACTTTCTACACAAGATCATGGAGACAAAAATACTTAGGGAAACTTTCACGTATACATATGATTTCTGGTGCGATACAATTCAATTAAGAAATGGTTTAAATTAAATTATGATTGAAACAATACTTGGTTGTACCCACCCATAAGGTTGGTACAGTAAATGTTAGCTGAAAGGAAGTGAGCGCTATGTGACTCTTCAATAGCCTACTTAATCCCGTACCAACCTTTTTGTTGGGTACAACCGTCAGGAATGACGTTAAATGACCGTATGAGGGATGCATCGCGTTAAATAGACCCAAACACGACCTGGACGCATCACACATATTATGTAACAAACGCATTTGTATTAAACGTTTTACAACCCAATTATAAAAAAAGATATATTGATTTTTGACGGCCCTTGTTATGGCAGGGAACCTTTTTTACCAATATCAAAATATGTTTTGAATCATATCAACTAGCAGAAACTACGAAGTACTAATTTCACTTTTCTTTCATTTTTATCATTTCTTTTTGTTTATTGTAAATTTGAAATGTTTTATTTTAACTGTGCAGGTTGCAAGGGCTAAAGCAAAATCGGCCAAATAAATTATCTATCTATATAGTTATCCATCCCAGTAGGAATCCTTGAAGTACCCAAAAATACTCGGGTAAGGTGGTGCAACAAATCTGGTTTAGCTAATCTAAAGGCAGGAATTGCCAAGGGCATATCCGTGCTTAAACTACACTCCATGTACAGCGTTAATTTTTGCATTGATTCGGAATGTTTAAATTCGGAAATTCAGGTGACTGGCGACTTGCCGAGCCTTTCCTTCCAGACGAACTGGGATCATGTGGACAGATTACAACTTGCAGATTCAATCTACCACAGTCTTGACAAGATCAGCCTCATACTTATTGCAGAAATCCACACTTCCGTCATGCTCGCAGGGCTGGGGTCTGGGTCACCAGTTGCCATGGAGCTGGAATTTGGGTGGCTACGCAGTGAAAAGCCGTCCAAGAAGACAACTTGTATCCCGCATGTACGAGTTCATCACACCTAAACTCAACTGGAGTTAAAAACTGCCCGAAGGAAAATCCTGACTTCTTAATAACTAGATTGCGAGAATTATGTTTTGAAGTATTCCTCACGCAATGAAAATGAAAACGCCTTTTAAGAAGAATTGCGCACTGCTTCGGAATTCCAATTCTTTAGCTCTGAAAAGATTAAAGACGATAGATGCTCGGATGAAGGCAAACCCTAAGCTGTCGCAACAACACGTGGACTTTATGGAGGCATTTCTGGAACTCTGTCATATGTTTCAGACGATTAAATTGACCTGCCGGACGAAAGCTGCAACTGCATGTCCTACTATACCGCTTTTTTTGATGCCAGCCTCACAATCTTCGACATCGTACCTTCACCTACATTGTGGTGGTAAAATCTAGTGCTGCTAAAATGTACAGAATCATTGTTCATCCCTCTTATATAGATTACCAACGATTATTTTGGAGAGATAAAAACGGAAGACTTAAAGGTAGCGCGAATGCTTTGAGTCACCTATGGGAAGAAGCCTTTCGGGTATCTTGCATTCCGTTGCATGTTACAACTGGCCGATGAAGAACAGGCAGATTTCCATATCGGCGCCAAAGTCGTGCAAAGAGATTTCTACGTTGATGATGGACTGCCCGGGGGACACATCGAAGAAGCCGTAGTTGAGCAAATTCAACAAACCACTCAGCGTTTTGCCCGAGGAGGGTTTGAACTCCGTACGTTCTCATCCAACAGTCACGTTGTACTTCATTCAGTTCCCGAACAGCTCCGGGAAACACAAATGTGAAGAGCCTTGACATCGTTTGGAGTCAAGCGAGAGATTTCTTCTCCTTCTCAACCGAACTCTTCCAGAAGAATACCTGCACCAAGCGTTAAGTTTTGTCAAACATTGCGAATGTATATGATCCACCAGGACTTTTGTCTCCTGTAACGATCTGTGTGAAGATCATCATGCAAGAATTATGGTAGTCAAGCATTGGTAGGGATGACGAACTTTCCGAAGCGTTACGTTAGCAATGGATTGATTTTAGAACTGAACTAGAAACTATCAAAACATTAAAATTAATAGGTGTGTGACCTACATAGCTATATACAGGTTCCCAAAAGTAAAATTTCCCATGCCATGAAACGTTTACTTATCAAACCATTCAGTAATTTATATTTCCGAGCACTTTAAAACTTGTAAATTAAATTGTCAAAGGAATTGAATAACTATGTATTGTAATACAACAAACTTTAAACCCCGAAACATATAAATTACAGTTTATTGAAATAACAGATCAATTAAATTCCAGGAAAAAATTATATTGTATTTGAATGCCACTTCATAGACACCAAACAATATTAAAAATCAATTGGAAAGTTTTAAACCGTGACAACAAGATAACCTTTTTATAGTTTTCCAGTTGAGCAGGGAAACGCAGCTGCATTTCCACATCGTAATAATTACTTTATCGAAGTTGGAAGAGGAAATCCAGGTAAACTATTTACATAATCGAATCATTAAATATTAACAATTCCGGAAAATTAAGTTCAAACATATTAACTTTTTAGATTTTGACGAACAAAATATAGCATCCTTTTACACATGCATTCCAACGTCAGCACGAGAATCCTCAATGCTGAGTAAGAAAAAAGCATTTAAAATTAACCAGTTCTAATAAGTTCTCGTCTAGCGGGATATTGCTTTGCATACCAACAAATTAAAAAAATCATTATATTCAATTCCAAGTGGGTTCAATCCGCAGGAAATTACAGCTGTCTAAAATGTATTACAAAAATATTAAAATCCTTAAAATACGAAGTCTAGCGGATAATAAAACCAAGTCCGCAGAAATATTTCCGAACTGAACTAGTTCAAAAATTCATAATTGTTCGAGAGTTTAAATGATGATTTATTTTAGATTATCGATTACCTAGCTAGTATGGAAGTGAAATCTCAACAAGCTACAATACATGTGTACTAACACACCAAATACGAAATTATTAAATAATGAACCCCCATTTAAATATATATTTGAGAACTAAAATCAGAATAGTTTATAATCCTGAGTAGATGGAGTTTTCATCCAGTAGGTTCAAGTTGTAAAACTTCCAAAACCTTGAACACCCTACATATCGGGCAATTCATTAATTTATATTCCCCAGCACTTTAATACTCCTTAATTAAATTGTAAAAGGAATTGAATAACTATAATTTGAAATATAACAAAATTAAAACCCCGAAATATATAAAGATAATTCGATTTTCAAAGAAATTGGATAACTAATAATAATATAATAAATAATAATGACATATAACAAAATTTATATACCGACTAAAACCGATTTAAACTAACCATAAATTCAATTCTAGAAAACAATTCTATTATTTTTGAATAAAATTCATTGACGTCAAACAATATAAAAAGTATATTGGAAGCAGTTTTAAACCGTGATAACAAAATAGTCTCTTTATAGATTTCAAGTTGAGCAGAGAAGCGTAGCCTCATTTAACCCTCGCAATAACAACTTTGTCGAAGATGGAACCGAAAATCAAGGTAAACAATTTACAGATTTACACAAACATTAAGTGTTTAATCATTAAATAATAAACATTGGAGTAAACTAAGTTTCAACACATTCACTTCTATGGTAACGACGAACGATATAGCATCTATTTATACATAGATTCCACCGCCGGCACGAGAATTCTCAATGATAAGTAATTTCAAAAAATTTAAATTAAAACATTCTAACACGTTCACGTCTAGAGGGATATTGCTTTGCATACAAACAAATTAAATACAGATCATATTCAATTTAAAGTGATTTCAGTCCGCAGGAAATTACGCCCGACTAAAATATATCCCAAAAATATTAAAATCCTGAAAATGCGAATTCCAGAGGCTAATATAACCAAGACTGCAGAAAACCTTGCGAACTGAATTCGTTCTGTACAAGTCCAAAGAATTAGTGTAAAACGCTAATTTATTTTGATTATTGATAACCTGGATAACATGGAAGTGAAATCTCAACAAGCTACAATACATGTGTACTAACACACCAAATACGAAATTATTAAATGATGAAACCCCATTTAAATATATATTTGAGAACTAAAAGCAGAACAGTTTGTAATTCCTGAGTAACTGGGTTTTCCATTTACTTGCTTTTAATGGTAAAAATCCCAATACCATGAAAAGCCTACTTATCGGGCTATTCAACCATTTATATTTCTGTGCACGTTTATAGTCCTTAATTTAATTGTAAAAGGAATTGAATAACTATAATTTGAAATATAACAAAATTTAAACCCCGAAATATATAAATTACAGTTGATTGAAACTACAGATAAATTCAATTCCAGCAAAAAATTATATTAAATTTGAATGCCGCTTCATTGACAGCAGACAATAAAAGTCAATTGGAAGCAGTTTTAAACCGCGATAACGAGATAATCTTTTTATGGATTTCCAGTTGAACAGAGAAACGTAGCTCCATTTCCACCTCGTAATTACTACTTTGTGGAAGTAGGAAGCGAGAATCCAGGTAATTGGTTTGCATAAATGTTTACTTATGAAATATTAAAAATTGGGGAAATTAAGTTTCAACTTATTCTTTTTTGAGATGTCGACGAAGGAAATGTGGCATCCGTTTATACATGGATTCCACCGCCGGTACCAGAATCTTCAATGTTAAGTAAGGCGAAAGCATTTAAAATTAACAAGTTCTGACAAGTTCTCGTCTAGCGGGATATTGCTTTGCATACGATCAAATTAAACAAATTGTTTTCAATTCCAAGTGATTTCAATCCGAAATATATTACACTCGCCTGAAACATGTCAGAAGAGTATTAACACCCGATGAATACAAATTCCAGTGGACATTAAAACCAACTACGCAGAAATATTTGCGAACTGAATTCGCGATGTACTGGTTCAAAAAGGCATAATTGTTCCAAAGTAAAAATACCGATTTATTTTAGATGATCTAAAACCTAGCTAACATGGAAGTGAAATCTCAACAAGCTACAATACATGTGTACTAACACACCAAATACGAAATTATTAAATAATGAACCCCCATTTAAATATGTATTTGAGAACTAAAAGCAGGACCGTTTGTAATCCTGAGTAACTGGGTTTTCCATTTACTTGCTTTTAATGGTAAAAATCCCAATACCATGAAAAGCCTACTTATCGGGCTATTCAACCATTTATATTTCTGTGCACGTTTATACTCCTTAATTTAATTGTAAAAGGAATTGAATAACTATAATTTGAAATATAACAAAATTTAAACCCCGAAATATATAAATTACAGTTGATTGAAACTACAGATAAATTCAATTCCAGCAAAAAATTATATTAAATTTGAATGCCGCTTCATTGACAGCAGACAATAAAAGTCAATTGGAAGCAGTTTTAAACCGCGATAACGAGATAATCTTTTTATGGATTTCCAGTTGAACAGAGAAACGTAGCTCCATTTCCACCTCGTAATTACTACTTTGTGGAAGTAGGAAGCGAGAATCCAGGTAATTGGTTTGCATAAATGTTTACTTATGAAATATTAAAAATTGGGGGAAATTAAGTTTCAACTTATTCTTTTTTGAGATGTCGACGAAGGAAATGTGGCATCCGTTTATACATGGATTCCACCGCCGGTACCAGAATCTTCAATGTTAAGTAAGGCGAAAGCATTTAAAATTAACAAGTTCTGACAAGTTCTCGTCTAGCGGGATATTGCTTTGCATACGATCAAATTAAACAAATTGTTTTCAATTCCAAGTGATTTCAATCCGAAATATATTACACTCGCCTGAAACATGTCAGAAGAGTATTAACACCCGATGAATACAAATTCCAGTGGACATTAAAACCAACTACGCAGAAATATTTGCGAACTGAATTCGCGATGTACTGGTTCAAAAAGGCATAATTGTTCCAGAGTAAAAATACCGATTTATTTTAGATGATCTAAAACCTAGCTAACATGGAAGTGAAATCTCAACAAGCTACAATACATGTGTACTAACACACCAAATACGAAATTATTAAATAATGAACCCCCATTTAAATATGTATTTGAGAACTAAAAGCAGGACCGTTTGTAATCCTGAGTAACTGGGTTTTCCATTTACTTGCTTTTAATGGTAAAAATCCCAATACCATGAAAAGCCTACTTATCGGGCTATTCAACCATTTATATTTCTGTGCACGTTTATAGTCCTTAATTTAATTGTAAAAGGAATTGAATAACTATAATTTGAAATATAACAAAATTTAAACCCCGAAATATATAAATTACAGTTGATTGAAACTACAGATAAATTCAATTCCAGCAAAAAATTATATTAAATTTGAATGCCGCTTCATTGACAGCAGACAATAAAAGTCAATTGGAAGCAGTTTTAAACCGCGATAACGAGATAATCTTTTTATGGATTTCCAGTTGAACAGAGAAACGTAGCTCCATTTCCACCTCGTAATTACGACTTTGTGGAAGTAGGAAGCGAGAATCCAGGTAATTAGTTTGCATAAATGTTTACTTATGAAATATTAAAAATTGGGGGAAATTAAGTTTCAACTTATTCTTTTTTGAGATGTCGACGAAGGAAATGTGGCATCCGTTTATACATGGATTCCACCGCCGGTACCAGAATCTTCAATGTTAAGTAAGGCGAAAGCATTTAAAATTAACAAGTTCTGACAAGTTCTCGTCTAGCGGGATATTGCTTTGCATACGATCAAATTAAACAAATTGTTTTCAATTCCAAGTGATTTCAATCCGAAATATATTACACTCGCCTGAAACATGTCAGAAGAGTATTAACACCCGATGAATACAAATTCCAGTGGACATTAAAACCAACTACGCAGAAATATTTGCGAACTGAATTCGCGATGTACTGGTTCAAAAAGGCATAATTGTTCCAGAGTAAAAATACCGATTTATTTTAGATGATCTAAAACCTAGCTAACATGGAAGTGAAATCTCAACAAGCTACAATACATGTGTACTAACACACCAAATACGAAATTATTAAATAATGAACCCCCATTTAAATATGTATTTGAGAACTAAAAGCAGGACCGTTTGTAATCCTGAGTAACTGGGTTTTCCATTTACTTGCTTTTAATGGTAAAAATCCCAATACCATGAAAAGCCTACTTATCGGGCTATTCAACCATTTATATTTCTGTGCACGTTTATAGTCCTTAATTTAATTGTAAAAGGAATTGAATAACTATAATTTGAAATATAACAAAATTTAAACCCCGAAATATATAAATTACAGTTGATTGAAACTACAGATAAATTCAATTCCAGCAAAAAATTATATTAAATTTGAATGCCGCTTCATTGACAGCAGACAATAAAAGTCAATTGGAAGCAGTTTTAAACCGCGATAACGAGATAATCTTTTTATGGATTTCCAGTTGAACAGAGAAACGTAGCTCCATTTCCACCTCGTAATTACGACTTTGTGGAAGTAGGAAGCGAGAATCCAGGTAATTAGTTTGCATAAATGTTTACTTATGAAATATTAAAAATTGGGGGAAATTAAGTTTCAACTTATTCTTTTTTGAGATGTCGACGAAGGAAATGTGGCATCCGTTTATACATGGATTCCACCGCCGGTACCAGAATCTTCAATGTTAAGTAAGGCGAAAGCATTTAAAATTAACAAGTTCTGACAAGTTCTCGTCTAGCGGGATATTGCTTTGCATACGATCAAATTAAACAAATTGTTTTCAATTCCAAGTGATTTCAATCCGAAATATATTACACTCGCCTGAAACATGTCAGAAGAGTATTAACACCCGATGAATACAAATTCCAGTGGACATTAAAACCAACTACGCAGAAATATTTGCGAACTGAATTCGCGATGTACTGGTTCAAAAAGGCATAATTGTTCCAGAGTAAAAATACCGATTTATTTTAGATTATCGAAAACCTAGCTAACATGGAAGTGAAATCTCAACAAGCTACAATACATGTGTACTAACACACCAAATACGAAATTATTAAATAATGAACCCCCATTTAAATATGTATTTGAGAACTAAAAGCAGGACCGTTTGTAATCCTGAGTAACTGGGTTTTCCATTTACTTGCTTTTAATGGTAAAAATCCCAATACCATGAAAAGCCTACTTATCGGGCTATTCAACCATTTATATTTCTGTGCACGTTTATAGTCCTTAATTTAATTGTAAAAGGAATTGAATAACTATAATTTGAAATATAACAAAATTTAAACCCCGAAATATATAAATTACAGTTGATTGAAACTACAGATAAATTCAATTCCAGCAAAAAATTATATTAAATTTGAATGCCGCTTCATTGACAGCAGACAATAAAAGTCAATTGGAAGCAGTTTTAAACCGCGATAACGAGATAATCTTTTTATGGATTTCCAGTTGAACAGAGAAACGTAGCTCCATTTCCACCTCGTAATTACGACTTTGTGGAAGTAGGAAGCGAGAATCCAGGTAATTAGTTTGCATAAATGTTTACTTATGAAATATTAAAAATTGGGGGAAATTAAGTTTCAACTTATTCTTTTTTGAGATGTCGACGAAGGAAATGTGGCATCCGTTTATACATGGATTCCACCGCCGGTACCAGAATCTTCAATGTTAAGTAAGGCGAAAGCATTTAAAATTAACAAGTTCTGACAAGTTCTCGTCTAGCGGGATATTGCTTTGCATACGATCAAATTAAACAAATTGTTTTCAATTCCAAGTGATTTCAATCCGAAATATATTACACTCGCCTGAAACATGTCAGAAGAGTATTAACACCCGATGAATACAAATTCCAGTGGACATTAAAACCAACTACGCAGAAATATTTGCGAACTGAATTCGCGATGTACTGGTTCAAAAAGGCATAATTGTTCCAGAGTAAAAATACCGATTTATTTTAGATTATCGAAAACCTAGCTAACATGGAAGTGAAATCTCAACAAGCTACAATACATGTGTACTAACACACCAAATACGAAATTATTAAATAATGAACCCCCATTTAAATATGTATTTGAGAACTAAAAGCAGGACCGTTTGTAATCCTGAGTAACTGGGTTTTCCATTTACTTGCTTTTAATGGTAAAAATCCCAATACCATGAAAAGCCTACTTATCGGGCTATTCAACAATTTATATTTCTGTGCACTGTATTGCTTCTGAATCTCATTGTCAATGAAATTGAATAACCAATATAACAAATTTTATACCCCGAAAAACATAAATTAGGTTCCTGAAACTATAGATAAATTCAATTCCAGAAACAAATTATATTATATTTGAATGCCAGTTCATTGATTTTAAACAATAAAAATGTCCATCTAAGCAGTTTTAAACCGAGATACAAGTTTTATGGCTTTCCAGTTGAGCGGGGAAACGTATTTCCATTTCCACATCGTAATGACGGCTTTGTGTGATTTTGAAGAGGAAATACAGGTAAACAATTTACCGAATTTATAGCGAATGTGTATTTTGAGCAAACTACTACTTTATATATTCACTAATGAAATCGTCAATTGTTTGAAGAAAATGTGCCACAAATTTTTCAAGCCGGTACAATCGTCTACGATGAGTGAGGCGAGCGAATTGGAAAGAAGATCTGACAATTCGATTCACAATCAACCAATTTATATTACACACAATGCACTTAAGCCTATTTTGTGTTGATACTCGGTACAGTTAATCACATACTTTGTTTCGTCGTTTTTCAGTAATATTTTTACATGCTGTCTGGTTTGTTGATAGTGCATGCAATAATCATAACTGGTTTGTTGAATAAGTTTCAATGTAAAAGTAATTACAACTGCGGATACAAATATTTGATAAATGTGAATAAATTTTTATTAGAAAATAAATATGTAGCGTCAGACCTGAAGTGAAGAGTTAATAAATTATTGCTCTCAGATACCTTCGTCCAACAACATTTTCATTTTTCAAAAATGTGAGCAAACCTGTTTGGTCGAATTTGGAGAAACCGGTGGTTTTGGTTTTAATACTAACTGACTGTTTAAACGTTGTGAATAGTTACGAATTGTAGATTCACTTCGAGTTTTGTTAACAACAAAAGTGCTTGTGTATTTGAATAAGGTACTCTCGGCAATTCTTTGAACATACTGAAGTAAATAATTAAAATAAAGTACGCAGATAAACGCTTTTAGTCGATTTATCGTAACCGGAGAAGAATATCAAAATATTCAACACGTTACATAACAAGTTGCTTCTTGAAATTTGTTTCTTCGTGAACAAACATACGCTTTAGAGAAAACAATGGTAGGTGTTCGTTGATATTACTACAGCTTTACCTATACCGTAAATTATCCTATAATAATATGCCACTGACTGCTTCTCATACTTCTACTTCAAAGTTTTTATATTTTTCATTCGCATTTTAAGTTAAAAAATCTAGACTAAAATGCATACTTGTGACCATATTTGGTAAAATGTTCAAACAGTTTTTCGAAAATCAGTCAACTGTTAATTCAGTTTTCACAAGTTTAAACATTTTAGTGTTTGCAAAATTAAATTAGGATTAGCAATTTATTGAATCATTGTGTTATCATTTATTGATTGCTCGTAAAATAATTCTACATCCAAATGTTTTAATCTTTGTTAAATCAGAACGAACAATCATGCATATTCCTCACATACCTTTTCACTAGATTTTGAAAATTGAGAAATCTGTAAGATTCGGCTGCATAAATTATAGTATTTAGGGATCCTCTGCCAAATAAATATTCCATAATTAGTGCATTTGAAAATATGGTGTTTGTAAAACCAAAATGTGTATAAGCAAATTGTTGAATAAATTTTTAAAATTTGAAAGTCAGTGAAGATTGGCGCATTATAACCGGGGAAAAGGATACACATCTGTACAAAGAATATATGTAATATGTTCTTTGCACCCACGTTTATCAATACCGCAGTTAGCTGCATTGCCAATACTTGGTGCAAGTATGAGGGAATTAAGGTTACAAAATTACGAGAATTTTAATAAAATCAAATACAATTTTATTTATAAGAGATTTCGGATTAAGAGCTCTTGAGTGTAACGGTTTAGACTGAAATTATAACTTACTTTTCACTCCAGAGCTCCCGCATTTATATACCCGGCTGTGGTATAATTTACAAAACGTTTCGAATGTGCCTATTTTTGGATACATTTCCGATCTTAATTACGTTGTGGCTATATTTACATAAAGCGCAATAAACTTCTTATCTTAATTTATTCAACTACGTCGTTTCCAAAATATTTGTCTTTTAGGAATTAATTTATGCAATTATTCATTCAGTATAAATACCATTATTTGTATGTCCATATTATTCAAATGGTGTAACGGATCCTCTGCCAAATAAATATTCAATAATTTGTGCACTTGAAAATATGGTGTTTGTAAAACCAAAATGTATATAAGCAAATTGTTGAATACATTTTAAAAATTTGTAAGTCAGTAAAGATTGGCACAAAAACAACCCGCGTTAAAATTTGGGCGCGTCATTGGTCCCAGAGCTAAGTTCAAGTCACGTTTTTTATAACAACTTGACTTGAATTTGACTTGAACTTGACTTAATCTTGAAAATAATCTAAAGCATAATAATATCCGTTCACGGTTTCTTCTGTCATTACAATACGTTATAAGCTAACAGTATATTGTATTCAAAACTAAAAGCCAAACTCTAGGATCAATTTCAACTTCTACAATTGATTCGCGTATCCGCAGATTGGATCGGGTGGCTCCTTTTCGTATCCGACGGCTTCGGATAGGATATGTCATTAGAAAATTTACGGATAAGCTTAGGATAAGATTAGTTTTAAATCGTTGGAAGCTTATAGGATCGGATTTGCTTCAGTTATATTGGTAAAAATTCAGATCGGCTAGGACACGGTTAAGATCAGGGAATTATCCTTTCCGTTGAGAACCGTAATACTGAACAGGAAACCTTCATTTCACGATAGATATCGCTTCGTTTAACCCAATGCTTAAGTAATTTAATTACACTGGAGCCGTGAGCAACGTATTACAGCTGAAGCCAGAATATTTAGACATTTTTGAAAATCAAAAATTCAGAAATTGACAAAAAATATTTTGGCTGACCGCGTAAAATTTTTAAACAGATTCGCCAAATCCATTGGAATTTCCGATAGTACGTAAACTTGGGTTAGATCCTCCTTAGAGTGGCTTCATGTTTCCACGCTCTTTCTTGGCCATGAAGAGTAACAAATATTACTATGATCTAAAGACTTTTAAGCATCACACAAAACTTCCTAGAAAGTAGGGGAAATAGTCCACAAAATTTCGCCGCATTTTCGCGAAATTTCCAAAAACCGATTTTGATGCTTAGATGTAATTTTTAAAACCCTTTTCTTGCGAGGCACAACTCGGGTAATATTAACTCATTTAAAAGGTGAATAATTCATCTAAAAGTTAAAGTCATGCCAGCCGAAAATTGGACATTCCAGTCAAATCTTTGACGGGATATTCAAACTCAAATCTTTCGATAAATTGTCAACAATTAATTATTTCAGACTCGGACCTCCCACCTCCGGGTAATTTTCATTGGTGTTCAGTTAATTTAAAGAAGTCAATGAACATGTATACCTTTAATACTAATTGACAACATCTTTAAACAATTCTTCAAAAACCTGTCGACTGTTGTTCCAGACTCCACAAATGTAAACATTGAAGGATTTGCTCGCAAAATAAATCCCCAACCAGCTTTACCATTTCTTGTTACAGAGGAACAAATAATCATGTGTATTCCTCACACACCGTTTGATTAGCTTTTTGAAACGAAATTTCGACAATCTGTGTATGCTCTTATCGGGGGAAAATCTATAAGCAGTCGGGCTGATAATACGGGACTCTCTAAGTTTCGAGTGCGACTGGGTACCCCAGAATTTAGTACATAATGAAAATCGGCAGAATATTCATTTGATGAAAATGCTGCAGTTGTACTATTATGAACGTCATTCGTCTGCTTCATATTACACATTAATGAATAATATTCATGCCCTATGGGTAATAAATATTTTTTATGCTTATAGTAAATAGCAACAAATACGTAAGTTGATGTTTTAACGTTTTCAGCGTTGGTTACCGGGAACGTCACTAAATAAATTCAATTTTGGGATATAACTCTCGTAAATGTGCTCAAATTTACTTAGCTTAGCATAAGCTGAAATTTTGATTTTCGATTCAGTTCACTTTGTGAACCGAACTAAACTGAGTTTTACTAACCAAACTGAACTAGTCCGACCACTACTCCTAGGTTAACGTGTGGATAGGGTAGATGAAAGGGTACTTAATGTTTTGGGACACTTGTGTGTGTAGTACGAAAGCGTCCATATGCCATACTCTGTACCTTTGCGCGACAACAGAAACCATCACGTTGCACCTATGAGTTTTCCAGAAGCAGCAGGGGCTGTCAAAGTACTCTCCCACCTCCCCACATAAATCCAATTTTAAAAGCAGTTTCTCTACAAGGGTAAAAACATGTTAACTTGTTCCCAGTTCACATTCTTATGTTCCCCTCTATTACGGTATCTCATTTTAAGAGCTACACTTTGGTATTCGTGTAGAGATAGAAAATGTGTGTACTGCGTAATAAATACATTAGTGAAGATGCAAAATGGTCCAGATATACAATCACGATTAGAATCAAAATGGTTAACATGCATTTAAGTAACAGGAAAGTGGTCTGTTAGCAAGCACATTAGAAGCAAAACGGTCTGCGCGCAAAATGTGTTTTACTAAGCATGCAGTTCATTTTGATTTTAGTGAAGACAGCATGTAGACCATATGCTTTCAGGGCTGTTAGCACGTAATTCATTTCGCCTTTAGGCGAAAAGTCATGTAAATCATTTATTCTTACAATCAAAAATGCATGTAGTCGATTTTAGAATATTGTGCCTCTTCGGCAATGATTCGTTCAATTGGAATATTTATTTGAATTTCGTCTCTATCAAGTCGCCAGTTACAATCATAGCAAGGAAAAACAAAAAATCAAATAAATTACCAAAGTTCCAGTAAGTATTAAATACGAACACAGAGTTGCCGGAATTAATTCTACAGTAAAATCGCTGTATAACCGCATCTTTAAATTTATAAGTACTGGACTTCCGAATGGATACTGTTAAAGGAGTCGAACTAACATTGAGGTAAATGGGATTATGTCCAGCTACTTTTGAAAAATTTCAGAAAATACTCTTGTGAAAAGAATATATTTGAAATTTATTTAATCCCTCTCTTAAAGTCTAGAAATCTCGCTATAAGGGACTCTTATTTGTTACAGTGCTGCGCACAAGTTCAAGTAGACCATGCTTATTTCAAGTCATGGTCAAGTTAAAAATTAATTATAACTTGAGCATTCCAGTCATGGTCAGGAAATATATAAACTTGACCATGATACTTGAAGTCAAGTAAGCGTCATGGTCAGACTGCAGAATATTACTTGAGTGCGAAGTCATGTTCATGGTCAAGCCTGACAGTGTTAAAACTTGACCATGAACCATGAGTATTTCATGTACGGATTCAAGTAAAATGAAGTTCGCGCCATGTCAAAGACACCGCGCTAGAACTTTCAAAATAACATTCCACAACTTCTTCTTGGCTTATTTTTCAACAAGTTTTAACTCATGTAAGGTATGCGAATTAAAGTTTCTAATTGTTGTAACAGCTTTCGTTAATAGTTTTTGCTTCAATGAGTAAGAATCTTTTTCAATTAAAATTTTGCGGCATTTTTAGTGTGGAAATAATTATCTTAACTACTATTACAATTTTGAGAACACGTGAAAACAAAAGATATTGAATTAGTTTAAGCATACATACATGAACGTACATGCAACGAATACATATGCACGTTCGGTTCAAGTCATGGTCAAGGCACGGTTGACGGTCAAGGCATGGTCAAGTCATGGCCAAGTCAAGTGTAGTTTTGGTTGTACATAATCATGTTCAAGTGACGCAAAAACTACTTGATTGCTTGACCATGAAATTTCAAGTAATTACCTGAACATGAGTCTCCATGATTCAAGATCGTATGACAAAAATACTTGACTTTCATGGTCAAGTCAAGTTCATGGTCAAGTCTGGAATTTACTTGACTTGAGCGCAGCACTGTATTTGTACCTGTTTTTGCACAATTTAGGTTGGCGTGAGCCTCCTTATAAGATAGAGTTGTCAGTGGGTCTGTTTGTCGCGCAGTTTTCCTCCGAAACTACTCGACCGATTTTGTTCTAAATTTTTGTGAACATTCTTTAGACAACTTTTTCCCCCTGAAATGATCAAAATTTCATTTCTTAAAAATATTTCCTTAAACTTTTTGAAATGAGCTCAACATAATACTGTTAAAGGGGTACGGAGAGATGGCAGAAGCTGACGCGACAGCTTTAAATCATCGCGGAGCGATGATTTTTAGTCAGTAAAATAAAGTTATGTATAGCTTATTTCTAGAGCAAATAAAATTATCAAAGTTAACCGATTTCGAGTTCAACAGCTTCACTAATAAAACTAATTCTGTTCCCGCCCTTGTAACACAGATTGCTTCAAAAAAATATGTCGAGAAAATACTCGTCACAAAAAACTAACTCTAAGCTAGGAAAAACTCAAGCGTCACTCTTATTTATCTATATTTTACGCATTGAGAATTCGGTGTGTACATTACTATAGTCGGAAAAATTTTACCACAAATCTCCAAAAATATATATGCATTGTTCCAATTAAATTATTTCCCATTCCTAATTTACTGAAGAAATCTATCTTAGCCTTCGGACCAAGATTCTTAAAAAACAGGAACAAGCTAGTAAATTATGGCATGATTATTTTACCAATCTTATATACTTACATGCACACGTAAAAACATGATTTGATTTTGGACGATTATGATTTATTGAATAGAATTCGATCCAGTAAAAATATTTTTGCACGATTTTTAAAAAATGTTTGGGCGATGCTCACTTAAATGTGCATGCTCGCGATAACCTGGAAGAACAAATAAAAACTTACAATTAGCTGCATGGCGACTTCGGGTATTACAAGAGCTTCGGATGGTCCTGTTCCTGATTTTTGGAGTACTTTCAAAAGGGTCAACTAAACGTTTATAATGTAGCACTGAATTACGTAGTGTACATGGAACGACAGAAGCGCAAACATTGGCTCCAGTTGGAAAAGTAAACTAACAATGAGACTCCTAGGTTCTTAACGTGTGGATGGGAAAAGGTGAAAGGGTACTTAATATTTTGAGACACTTTGAAGGCGTCCATGCATCGTACTCTGTAACTCTGTACTCATGCGTGACAACCGTAACCTTTACGTTGTACCTCGGAGATTTCCAGAGCAACAGGAACTGCCACATATACAGTACACTCCCATCCCCCAGCACATATGCCCCTTTTAAGAGCATCTTTTCTATAAGGGTTAAATCATAAGAGGATTAATTCTGATCCAACAAAGGAATGCTACAAATCTCTGAAACGTGTTTGCGATAAGCTCCTTCATGAACAGAAAATTACAGAAGAAACACATGCTTCCTTATTACCAGCTTATCCCAGGATGTCATAATTTTTTGGGTTACCTAAAATTCACAAGAATGGCAATCCAAGGAGACCTATTAATGATTTCAAATTCTCCATCTTTTATAATGCAGCAAAGTTTTTGAACAAAATAATATCTAAATCAGCTGAGGGATTCTGGTCCTCAGTTACGAATTCCTCGGAACTCATGAAAACAATTCGTCACTTAAAAATACCTGAAGATGCAATTTTCATTTCATTTGATGTGAAGTCACTTTTTACCAGCCTCCCCATGCCTGAAACGCTACAAGCCACACATGACTTACTACTGATGTTAAATGGAAAGAAAATCTACCAAAGAATATTGAAGTCGATGATATCATGAAATTGCTTCGAACGATACGTTTGCACAACCGATACGTTTTTCTCCTTTCGAGGTAACATTTACAGACAAGTAGACGGAAGCCCAATGGGGAGCCCCATTTCATCAACTCTAGCAGATATATATTTACAATCACTAGAGGACAAACTTATCAAGAATCACCCTCAAATACACTTTTGGGTAAGATATGTAGACGATGTTCTTGCCATTGTAAATAAGAACGAAGTTGAAAACATCTTATACTCTAAAATCAAAAAAAAATTGGTGACAGCTTGTTAGCGATTGATTGATTACCCACGGCTCCTCCCGTAAAAAATTGACCCATCCATACGCGCGAAAATCGTATCGCAATGTTTTTCCATTGCGATAGAAATCTATTGATTCTAGAAATCCTTTGCTCTCGCAATGGAAAAACATTGCGATACGATTTTCGCGCGTATGGATGGGTCAATTTTTACGGGAGGAGCTGTGGGTAATCAATCAATCGCTAACAAGCTGTCACCAATTTTTTTTATTTTAGAGTACACAATTATCAATTTCATCCGAACATCCAATTTACATTTGAAGTGGAAACAAATGATCAAATACCATTTTAGATGTTTCTATACATAGACAAGAGGATAATTCGATTAAATTTTATTATTCAGAGCTTTTACCGTTTGCCATAAAGATTACTTAAATGATGAAATTCTACATGTAAAGAATATTCTACAACAAAATGGATATCCATCAAGCCTCATTTCAAGAAGAATAAAAAGAATGCACATAAAATTTAACACGTCTAATCAACATGGCACATCCAATCCAATCAACCAATCTAATTTATCCACAAGAAAGGATCAGACTCAAATAATAACTGATTCTCAACTTGAAATTAAAATCGAAAATGGGATTGGAAAACCCTAAGAAGACACCAAGTGGGTCCCCATTCCATTCCTAGGTCATTTATCCAATAAAATTGGCGGATTATTAAGAAGAAAATTTCAATGGAAAATTACTTTCTTGCCCGGTAAGAAAATTAAAAGTATGCTGAATCGAATTAAGGGCAAAGAAGAAAACGAAACCCACGTCATTTATAGGATTCCATGCAATTCATGTGACAAAATATATTATGGTGAGACTTATCGTCCTTTACACACACGACTGAAAGAACACATGAATCATGTTCGATTGAAAAACCGTGAAAAATCATCAGTTGCTTGACATATTTGTAACAACAGAAAGCATTCCATCGACTGGGATAACGCCAAATCAGTTATGAAAGAACCAAATCATTTATTAAGGAAGATTAAGGAAGGCTTAATAATCCAACAATCCGACAAGAGTTTGATGAACGTCAATGATGGTTTTTTATTAGATGTTGCATGGAAGCCTTTGATTCCACCAATAATAACTTCTAATTTTTAAAATAATTTTTAAGGAAATATCCATTCCTCGAAAATTTATTTTTAAAAAATTGTATTTTTTCTCAATTGTGAAAATTATTTCTCACTCGCTTGTTAGTGCCTGAAGATGACAGTCTGTTAGATGTCGAAAGCTTGCATATAATTTAGCTTGTTTAATAAAGTTAACCACTTAAGCCAAAGAATGGAATCTATTATAAGAGGATTAATTTATTTCCAATAAACACAATTCTTCAACTATAAAGGTCTCACTTTTGAAGGCTTTTTCTGCGCAAATATGCATCCAGGAAATAATAATTAATTAATTTTGAAAACAGGAGTAATAAGAAGGTTATATTGGTTCTAATCAAATATTTAAACGATTGTCAGCTCTGTCAAGTCTCCAGTTCCAGTCTCCGTAAACATTTTTTAAAAATCAAATAAATTGCAAAAGATCTAGCAAGTACAAAATGCGTGCACAAATAACACGGGATTAATTCTACAATGAAATCTTCTCATAACAGCATCCTTAAATTCCCAAGTACTGGACTTCCCAATGGATGCTGCTAAAGGAGCCGAATTAACATTGTGCTAGATGTGAATATGTCCAGTTACTTTTGAATTTCAGAAAATTCCTCTTGTATAAAGAAAAATATGTTTGAAATTTATGTAATTCCTCTCCTTCAGTCTAAATCTCGTTATGTATGTATATGTTCGACATGCCGATTGAAACTTCCTTGAAGGTTTTGCTCGCCCAGCTGAAAATGCCCAAGCTGCCCTGTCCGAAATGTCCAGTTTTTCGGCCTTTGAAAATGCCATGTTTTGGGGCACTTTTGATAGGGCAACTTGCGCATTCTGGGAATTATCATGGTTTAAATTCCTTGTGATGGAGGAAAATTGTTTTTGAACACAAAAATTGAATCAATTGCTTATAGATTCAATAGATTAGATTCATACGATTGTGTAGTGGTGCAGCAAGAGAAAAGTCACAATATTATAAATGTCTAGTATTCTGGATGTTCTTTAATGTTACAATTATTGCAGTAACAATGATAGTCAAAAGAATTTATTTTTACAACCGTGCAGTAAAATTATGTGAGGCTAATTGTATGGGACCACACCAATAAATTATCTATCTTGTAAGGGACCAGCCATGTTTTATCGGTTGACTGAATTCTATGTTCAATTTACTGCACATCGGAATTATCTGCAGTTTGCAGCTTCAAAATAAAAATAGAATCGACTATAATTCCTGGAAGAATATTGCTTAGGTTAAAATACTAAATTAAAAACATTTTTCTGTTATTCCTCGATTCTGTTAAAAATGCCCAATTGGCCCTCGAATGAAAATGTCTAAAATGCCATTGCTAAAAAACTAAACTTTCCGAAAAATTCCGTATTTTCAGTGATTTTGTTGAGTAAAAAACTAGCATTTTCAGCAAATCACTGATTTTTAAATGATTAACCTTAATTTTGTTAAACAGAAAAGCTAAATTTTTCAACAAATCGGTCCCTGATTTTGTTGAACAGAAAACCAAAGTTTCTCCAAAAAATCCTGCTGGAGAAAACGAAAAACCTTGGACCGGGGGTTCCACATAAATCAAACCCCTGCATGTTTGGTTAACAAACTTTTGAAAATTTACATCCACCGATTGACCATGCAGGTGTATATCTCGATGTAGGACTTTATTCCAGTGTACGCATTTTACCGGGGGGGGGAGGAAATGGTCTACTTTCCTAACTATTTATGTTACAGGACCATACAATTCCTAGCGGTGATAGTTAAGGTCATCTTGGGGACCTCCGACTTCACGGGTCGTTCAGAAGATTATCAGTTCTGTTCAATTCTGTTTCAGTCTCTTTCAAAGGAATTCATTTGAGTCTAATGTCATCTTCCTAAGTCAACAATGTTTTAGGAATAAAATATGTGAGACAAGGCTGATGAATATAAATTTAAAAAGTCAGTACTTTTCTGTACTAAATATGGGCACATTTTTTTACTTGTGAAGATGTTAGGCTTAAATGAATCCTTGAAATTGCCAGAGACGTAGCGTTTTGAAATATTTTTCTGACTAACAGACAGTCCATGAAAAAATAACTAGATAAATTATTATTTATCTCCAAATAGCTCCTGAAGTTGAATTTCCTCAACCAGGGTTGGATTTACGAGGTGACCCATCCTGGCACTAGCAGTGGCTAATTAGCAAGGGCCTCAAATATATGGATTAATCTGTTATTTGGAGGCTTACAATTAGGGCCAGGGTAATAATTATTTTTTTATCCACCCCTGTCCCCAACATATTTGAAGGCCCTAAAGGGTTATGTTCACAGTTGTAAATCAGCACCTGTTAGGCAGCTCTTCTTAAAACCAATGAAACTTCAGTCCTACAAAGAAGCATCAAAAGTAATTTGAGAAAAAACGTTGACCGGAAACTAAAATTTCTAAAATCCTCAAATAGTCTAGACTTAGCTTCCCGTTTTGACAACTGCGTGCTTTGCAAATAAGGGAATCATACAAAGGTGGGCGCATACCCTACATGTATGCCTACAAGTAGGCAAAATTGTAGGCTATGCTCAAATTTTCGCATATTTTGTAGGCATTTGTATGTAGGCTGTATATTTTCACAATTGAGAAAAAATACAATTTTTTAAAAATAATTTTTCGAGGAATGGACATTTCATTAAAAATTATTTTAAAAAATTAGAATTCATCTTAATCAAAATGATAATTAATTTAAAAAATAATTAAAAATCAGAATGGATCATCCTGTATACACAGGTGCTTAGTCCATCGCTGAGAATAGGTTTTCATAACTCTTGGAGCATCACTATATCGTCGGTGAAGAGGCAAAATGATCTAGGTGCATAATCGATTAGAATCAAAATGATCTACATAACTTTTTCCCTAAAGGCAAAATAAACTGGGTGCAAGCCTCTTTAAAAGCAAACTGATCTACATGCAATTTTCCTTAAAAGCAAAATGATCTAAGTGCTGGTCAATTTTTTTGTGTGAGAAAAATAGCATCTGTAAGGAGGACACGTCGTGTTCGGAAAAAACTCCGCTGGGGATTTTTACGCCGAGATTTGTACGCCGCGAAAACTCCGCGGGAGATTCTTACGCCCGGCCGGAGATTACTACGCGGGAAAATTCCGCCGGAGATTTTTACGCCACGTGAGAGAGAATTACGTGGAGAAAACTCCTTCGGAGATTATTATGCTGCATTTTAAACTACATCCGGAATAAAACAATTTAACTGCCAAAGGTAATATTTCAGTCGAATATTGCGAGACAATGTCAGTACAAATTGTGCTAGCGAATTCTGAAATGCCAAGAAAGAGAAAATTCGGCACGAGATTTTTACGCGGAGTAATTATCTGTAAAACATGAATTTTATTCTTATACAAGTGTTTTTTTCAAAACAGTAGTCATAAAATACACTTGGTAACATACAACAGCATAAAAGCATAATGACAGCATCCACAAAGCACTAGACGAAGACATTGTGAATTTTGCTGCTGGGAAGCGTGACAAACTTTTTTATTTATTAAGAATCTGCTATGCGGGTTTCATGCATTTGTCATCGTTGTACTACATTTATTGATTTGCGTTAATCAATGACAATATATATAATAATATATAAAATATATAATAATAGCCCTGGACTGAAATTTAACTTGTTGAAATCACCTCATCTTTGACCATCTCATCTTCATGACATATATTTATGGTGGTGCCCAATCATTATGGTTGGCATTATGAATTTAAAGAATTCACTGGCGCAATTCGTACTGGCTAGTGCTGTCCATGGGAACAGAAGTTTGGTACCCATACCTGTTCCTGTTCCTGTACCCATTTTTTCAGGAATGGTTCTGTTCCTGTTCCCATAAAAATGGGTACCAATTCAAAGTTCCTGGACCTGTTCCTGTTCCTGTTCCCAAAAGTACTTAAAGACTAGCAGAAAAGTACAACCTACACATTTATTTTTTTTAAAAAGCCAAATTTCAGATCGACTTTATTAAAAATAAATAACAGCACACCATCTGTAATACCATTGGCTACTCGAATTTAAATGAGAATTCAGTAACAGTCATTAAATTAATTATCGCAGCGCAAAGTACAGTAGTAACTGGAATTAGCTAAGACAAGTAGCACTTTCAATATATTTTTGCTCAGCTAATAAGGAAAAGAGCACACTGGAGTTTTCTGAGCTACAATTTTGGGTTTAAGTTCCAGAGAATTCCATTTTTGCAACGTGTTAAATAATAATAATTAATTTTTTTGTTAAATATTGACGTGCGAAAGAGTGACTTATTTGATATGTTGCAACGTACTTTTAAAATATTATTTTGATTGTGAAGTTTTTTATATTATAAGCTTCATGTGAATACCGGGTAGGTATACGTTTTGTTCCTGTTCTCAAACCCGCTTTTGTTCCTATATTTTGGGAACAATTTCTATGTTCCCAAACGTTCCCAAAGTGTTTTGGGAACAAAATGTGTGTTCCCGTACGCACCCATTCCTGTTCCTGTTCCCAAAAACCTGGGTGTCTCCTGTTCCCATGGACAGCACTAGTACTGGCAGTGTCTCACAATATTCTACAGAAAATATTAATAATCTCCGAAGGAATTCTCTCCGCGTAAATTTCTCTCACGTGGCGTAAAAATCTCCGGCGGAATTTCCTCCGCGTAATAATCTCCACCCGGGCGTAATAATCTCCCGCGGAGTTTTCTCTGCGTAAATATCTCCGCGTAAAAATCCCCGGCGGAGTTTTCTCGTAACTCCGCACATTGAATTGGTTTTCCCTTTAACAATTCTCAGCGTCGAGTTTCTTCAAAGCATATTTTACGATCACCACCAGGCGCGTAGCCAAGGGGGGCAAAGGTGGCAATTGCCCCCCCATTCGAAATAAAATACTCTCAAATCACTCAAAAAGTTAAAAATAAATCAGTCCATACCGAGACATGCAAACCTTTTTAGTGATTTGACAGTACAATTTTTTTTTATTTGTAAAAAAATCACTTCGAAACTCAACATATGCAGTATTCCATGTAAATATCTGTGTATAAACAGCATAACTCTAGAATCACCCATGAAGTTTCCATGTTTCGTGTGAATGATTTATTACCCACGGCTCCTCCCGTCATTAATTGACACATCCTTACGCGCGAAAATCGCATCGCAATGTTGTCCATTGCGAGAGCAAAGGATTTCTAGATCAATAAATTTCAATCGAAATGGAAAAGCATTTCGATACGATTTTCGCGAGTATGGATGGGTCAACTTTTGACGGAAAGAAGCCGTGGGTAATAAACCATTCAATAAAGAGACGTTTTGGGTGATTCTTAAGTATATTTTTATTGTGTTCATCCTTGCTTAGCGGGTGATTTGAATGCATTGCGAAATCCCGATTTCACTTTGACCTTTGCCTCGTCGATTTGACTTCAACCTTCAACGGCAACAAAAGTATGGTAACAGCAGCTTTAAATATTTTCATATTAAAAGCTTTTAGCTTCTGTAACTTACACGCATCGCTTCGAGGGAATTTTTAAGCTGGATAGAATTATTAAATTAGTGAATTGTATTTAATTCTTCATTATGAAAAGGTCAAGCACGCCTGATATCCGCAGTTTCTTTTCGAAGCAAAGACGTGTGTCACAGGAACAGTAGGTTAAGCACCAGCTGAAACGATAGAAGCGAACCCAGGTCTCGAAATTCTCCGAAATTGGATTAAGCCCAATTAAAAATCTGGTCCAAAATTATTCAAATTTGATGGAATCGTAAAACGTGGAGAATTTTAAAATCTGAAAATCAGTTTGCAAAAGTTGATGAGTTTTACATTCGTGAATTGGATTTCCCATAGAACCTGTCAGTTTACATATGTAAGTTTTAATTCATGTTGCCCCCCCTTGGCGAATTCCTGGCTACGCGCCTGATCACCACCATTATCATAACATTCGGAATCATTTTCAAATGTTAAATCATAATTGACAACATATTTTTTTTAATGTTATTGAAAGAAAGAAATGGAGGCATTGGGGAATTAATGCATATATAAATTTTTTTGAATACCTAATTTTTGTACACCGGCATTACAATGTGCTTACTTATATTGTTTTTATTATAATTTGTATCTAGATCATTTTGCTTTTAAAATTCAATGCACCTAGATCATTTTGCCTCTTCACCGACGATATCATCCTCTCTTCTAATTCGAGCGAGTGGAAAGTGTCCGTGTCCGCGACCGTGACCGTGGTCGTGGTCATGATGGTAAAAATCAAATATTCGCGCGCTGTAGCTGTATCGACGAACATAGCTGTGCAGCTAGCTATTGCATATGCAACTATTTATTTCCTTCCCTATTTACATTTGCCTTTCTGAGCCAGCAAATGCTGGCTGTGCAGTGCTCGTAAAATCATAATTTCAGAATGATGAAAGGATTTTGAATCTTCGCTGTCTCTCCTAAGCGCACTTTATAGATTCGCGAGTACACACTACCATAAAGCCTTAATGGCGGTATACCAAAGCATTATACGGTAGCAAGGGCGGTGATATTGCCACGGGATACTGTAATAATAACTTAAACAGTGGCTACCCATTTACATTACAGAGAATAGTTTCCTACTAGAGTAGTAAAGATATGCATATATACAAGTATTTGTGTTTTTAATATGACGTTGTGTAATTTGTTGGATGTTTAATTATTATAAAAAATTGGAGTAATTAATGACTTTACTAAGGCTATTGGTTTTCTTCTGGTTCCGGGAAGACAAAATTTTCCCGGATTCGAACATATCGGTTCCGGTTTTGGGAACAGAAATGGATTTTTTTCGGTTCGGGAAAATGAGTCGGGTCGAGTCCCTGTTTGGTATCGTTCAGAAACACTAATTGCGATACTGGTAAATCAATCCACTAGACTGCGTCCGTATTGTTATTTGGAAATGGTGTTTAACCACTGACGGAGGCTGTCGCTTGATCCCCTGTCTGATAGTATAATTTGACGATAAATAAATAAAATGATAATAAATCTTCGATGTCCCTCTTTAAGGGTAAAAACTCCCATTAGTTTGCGATTACGTGTACCAATTACCTTAGAGGCTAACTATATACCCGGTTTATTTGCGGTATGTAATATTCATGTACTTATGTACTATTCGCGTGGATGTATTTTCCATTGGCAAAGCCCAAAGGTGTCCAAATGACTCAGCCTAGCCTATATCCTTCCTATTTATAAAATTTGAACCGAGCCTACATATATGCCTACATTTTAACCGCTGAATAGATCAGCCTATCCTACATCCTTCCTATATGGGGTCCAGCAAGCCTACATATTAGCCTACATTTCACTAAAAAATAGCTCAACGAATTCTACACCCTTCCTAAATCTGATGTGCTTTTCATAACTGACAGATTATTTAAGGCCATTCTACTCTAATAAATTAAAAATCCTGCCTCAAGTAAATGGGGTTGAAATAAAATAGTTTAAGTTTAGACACCGTGACCAAAGCAGTCCAAAATAGTATGGATCTTGATTTGGTTTACGCCGGAAATAGTATGCAAATTTTACAACATCGGTCAAAAGGGATGTCACACTTAAGATTTCCTTAAATTCCCACTTTACCGAATATTTAGAAGTTTTGATTTCCGTGAGGTTTCAGCCCATATCAAGGCGAGATAGCACGTACTTTTCACGCTTGAACCACTCCATAAAACAATTTGCAAGTACCAGGCGCCGACTATTCTTTAATTTTCATTTTGTCCATTCCATATACCATTAAATGAAAATGATGTGCTTCAATAGTCTACATATGTATATGCCTATAATTATATGACGGCTGAGCCTACATATTTTGTAGGCTAGGTTTTAAGTCTATATTCTTGCACCCTATTTTGCCTACAAGCCTCTTTAATAAAATCCTCGCACCCTATAAATAGCCTACAAATAGGCCTTTATGTAGGATAGGCGGACACCTTTGGCAAAGCCTATGACTGTTTTTACATCTCATTATCCACATCGTTTTGTCTAGAATATTTATGTAAATATATCTAATAGCACTGTACAATCAGTTAATTCTGAATCATGTGATATGTGACTGAACCAACAAACTGAAGACTTTCAAAGCCTGCAATAGCTGGCTGTGCAGTGCTAGTTATATGTTAAGCATATTGTGTGCAATGTTGATCCAGAAATCGCCGTCATTTTGAGCCTCATTTTCTCCCTCGTCTTAATGAAGCATGCGAATATCAGGTGGCTGCAATTTGCCTTGTTATGAGCAGGGGTGCAGCTATAAAAATAACTCCCTAGCCCCTAGGACAGAAATCAAAGAGTAGTGGCCCTTAATTTACTCCAGAAAGATTTTTAACTAATTCGATTTGATTGATGCAGGTAAGTATACTCCCAATTCTATATGCAACTCCAAATGCAGTTTAGTTCTTGTATGTGTACTTCAGTCTAGGGCTTCTATTGGGAACATTGTTTTTGTCCCGCAGAACATTTTGTCCCGTCCCGAAATTTTCAAACATATTTGTACCCAGTCCCGTCCCGAAAGGCGGAACATCGGGACAAATATTTTGTCCCTTGTCAATATGGATGACAAAAAATTGGTCCTCAGTACCGTCCCGGCCCAGTCCCGAAAAAACAAAAAACAATTGTCCCGGTATTGTCCCGTCATAAATTGTCCCGGTACCGTCCCGATTAATTTTCGGGAATTCCGAAAAATTCTTCCTTACAATCCGTTTGTCCTTATGCACATAATGAAGTAGTCGTAATTTAGTCAAGGTGGAAAAAATAAATAAATTTAATAAAATCTAGCATCCAGTCATTTTGGTTGCAATGCTTTTCATTTTTTGGAAAACAAATGTTTCAGAGTTCCTGTTCAACCATGCTTTCAAACAAAAACGCTTTCGAATTGTATCTGCATTGAGTAATAAGCTCGTTGGTGTTAATACATCCGATCCGAAGGAGAAAGTCCGCTCAATAGGAACGCCAGTGCCATTGGTTGCCAGAAAATCCCTCGCCATTCTGGATACATTTGGATACTCATGCTGGTGGTTCTAAAACAAACTAGTTTAATTATCTGAATTATATTCATTATATTTACTAACACAGTAAAAAGTATACAAATAACTACCTTCCACCAAACTAAAACATTTTTCATATTGCTGGCATCAACAACTGGAGATGATAAATAACGTTTGAATTCATCGCCCTTGGCAGATTTCGCGCGAACCATTTGAGACGCTATCAGATCGGTAGTCGAGTCAGTAAAATTCATGCTTGGTTGTACTAAATTGTCTGCGTAATGTTTATTCCAGCAATCCAACGCTTTCCTAAAGTACCAACGCGGATTTGTATTACTTTCGAATAAATTAAGCTGACACCTTTTTCATAAATTAAACTTTAAAACTAACTGTTTGTTCAGCCTAATAACATCGCTATTGACACCGACGCTTTTGTACCACTGCAGTTTGCAACGAAGTTCCAGAACTAAATATTTATTAATGATTTGTTAATACATTTTCAAAACTTAAACTTGAAAATATCAGAAATGCAACAATTTAAGTAAGTACCAAGACCCATAACGTAAACAAGCTCATCTGAGCTTGGGTAGTATTTGTTGAGCTTTGAACAAGCAGAGGTTGCTGCGTTTAAGATATCGGGATGACAGTTGTTTTGCAAAAACATATATGAAAATTGAACAACGTTTGTAAGTAATAAATAAAACTCGTTCTGGTTTGAAATTGTTAAAACAATACCATTTTTTAACATTTTGGTTGCTCAATAAACTTATTTTTAGAAATCATTACCGTATAGGACTCCAAATGATTATACAACTTAATGTATATTGCTGCAGTGAGAGACATTGTTGGCATTTTTGATTTAGAAAGCATCAAGGTAACATCGTAGAATGGCTAGTGAAATTTAATATTAAAAACAATTTCAGCTAATACATAGGTAAACCACATATTTCTAGTAAACATTTGGTAACAAATCATACTTGCCTTTAGTAGCTTCAGCATTTCTTCAATTAAATTCCATTCTGGGTCAATCAAAATGTAGCTCGACATTTGGGGACTGCCACGCAAAACAGCTTCGAACGGCTTCAAACATTTCAGTGTGGAATATCGGATGACGAATAGAATATGAAATGAGTGCTATTGAATCAAGGAAATAACTTTTTTCGATTTTTTTATGATTTTTTAAAATACTGTACTTACCTTTCGCATTTCGTGAACTCTTTTCAGCATTGTGTACGTGGAGTTCCAACGGGTTGCAACGTCCAGTAACAACATTTTGGTTGAACGCAACTCAATTTTGCAGGCATGCTTAAAGTTGCTCCGCAATTTTGCTGACTTTCGGATTTTTTCAATGGCAACACGAACCTGGATAGTTGTATCAACACACAAATTATTTACCAAATATGAATTAAAAAACGGTTTAAATGAAACTTTTTGAAACATCCATGTAAAAATAAATTTAAAAATTACAATATTTAACTAATTTAATCTAAATTAAAAATAACACTTTTAAATATTAAAGCAATTGTAACATTTACGCCGGGATTTGTGGAACTTTCAAGAGACTTTCATAAATTAATCTTGTAAGTTTATAATAGGAATTGCAGCGACAAATTGTGCCAATAAAGCGAGGAAACGTTTCGCATAAATCATTCTGACAATCAATTTAACATAAAATGGAAGAAATCATTCTCTCAAGCAAAATGAGACCAGAATCTCTTGATTACTTAACTATTAACTATAAAATGTTTGACTATCACAAGTACTCTATTTAATTACTAGAGTTAATTAAATGCATTGATTTCAATGCACCATTTTAGAGTGATACTAAGTACAAAAAATTATCTCACAAACATAGAACTATGTATATATATGAATACTAACTCCAAATCGTATGTTCTGTGAAACAGTAACTGTTGGGTTGTAGCAATGAGTTGGATGAATAGTTAATGTCTGTGAAATGACCAGCTACCAATGTACATATGTATACTTCCTTAATAGTAAGATGTGCACGCAAGATGTAAAGTGATTTAATAAGGCAATTTATTTGTATAAGAAAGTTTTGTAATTATTTGTTCCACTTAATTTCCCACTCTTGGCATTAGTACATATGTCACGATTGATGTTCTAATGGTGTGTTTAGGGAAGCACTGGTCAAACCTGGAACACACAAGGGAGAAAGAAATCAGCACTTCAGAAGTGTATAAATTGTTACTTTGAAACTGGTCCAGCTTCAAGAGTCACAAGAGCACAATACAAGATCGGTTTTCCTAATAAAAGCCTTAAACTTTAGATTGAGTCAGCGCTTACCATGCAGATTGACGATAAGGTGGTAACTGATCCCAAGTGAATTGAGATCGTGCCAGATGATGGTTTTTCAAGAGAGAGGATGACGTGGAAGCCTCTTGGTGATGCAAGCGGAGCGCTTGTTACATAAGAGTGAAGAAGGTGGCATTTTTTGTAACTTGCTCGAGATTGGAGAGCTGAAGCTCACATGACAAAAACCAATGCTCTAATCTAACTATATTATTAATAGTAGTACATACATATATGTAAGAGAACTATCTCCAACATTTCCGCTCACCTTGAAATAATAACATTTCAACAAAGTAGTGATTAAGGAATGTGAGAGAAATGAAATTAATCAAAATAGTAGTGTAAACAGCATGATTGGAAGTTTACAACAAATAGTATCAGTTCAACAAATTTTACAATTGATCATCAGTAGAACTGTGAGTTTCAATTGGTAGGAGGCAAACTTTTGTAATAGGTCGTTTGAACAATCCATCAGAGGTCTTGACATTGACGACTCTAACTTTTCCATCAGGTCCAGGATAGACTGACGTTATTCGTCCAAGTTTCCACTGGAGCTTTGGAAGACGTACATCTTTTAACAGAACTAGACTGTTTATTTCTAAATTCGGTTGAGACTTGATCCATTTAGGTCGTTGCTGTAGTCTCGACAAATATTCGCTGGACCAACGGTTCCAGAAATGTTGGACTACCTTTTCAATTAGCTGTCATCTGGTAAGCCTATTGATTTTAATATCGCCATAGCTTGGTTCCTGAACTGCAGTCAAGGGCCTACCAGTTAAAAAATGTCCGGGAGTAAGCGGAAGTAGATCATTGGGATCATCTGATAACGGACATAAGGGTCTGGAATTCAGACATGCCTCGATTTCGACGAGTACAGTGGACATTTCTTCGTAGTTTAGGACTTCATTACCAACAACTCTTCTCAGGTGTTGCTTCATCGATTTAACACCAGCTTCCCACAGACCTCCAAAGTGTGGTGCTGATGGCGGGTTGAAGACCCATTCTATTCCCTGTGACGTCAACTGAGTTGCAACATTTTCGTTGTGTTCCGAAGTCTGAACTAACTTTTGAAGTTCTCTAAGCTCTCTGTCGGCTCCTGTGAAATTTGTTCCACAGTCACTGTGGATGAGAACTGGCTTCCCACGACGTCCAATGAATCGCTTCAATGTAGCAATAAATGCGCTGGTGGACAAATCACTGACCAGTTCTAGGTGAATTGCCCTAGTAATAAAGCAAACAAATACCGAGACATATGCTTTGAACCGTTTCTGGCCTCTTCCCTTGATGGCTCGCAGTAGGAATGGTCCGGCAAAATCCACTCCACATTTACTGAAGGCTGGACTTGGGTTTACACGAGAGGACGGAAGGTCTCCCATTAGCTGAGTGCTGACTTTAGCCAGTTGACGAAAACATACAACACACTTTCTATAAATGTATTTTGCTGAGTTTTTCCCATTCATTATCCAGAAATTCTCTCTGAGTATTTGTAGCATTAGCTGGGGACCGGCATGGAGGTTTGAGAGATGAGCATCCCTAATGATTAGCGTTGTAAGTGGATTGTTGCAAGGAAGTATTAGTGGATGTTTTCGGTCCAACGGGAGGACAGAGTTTCTGATTCGACCTCCTACTCTAAGAACTCCAGCTGAGTCCAAAAACGGATCCAATGTCTTAACCTTTGAATTTTTGGGTAAATCTTTCCCTTCATTGAGCATTTCAATTTCGAGTGCAAAACTTGAAAGTTGCACTTGCTTAATAAGACTGAAAAATGAAGCCTTGAGTTCAGAGGCTTTGATAGAGCCTGTTCGCTTAGCACGATTTAGTCTTTTAGCTGTAGAATTAAATGCAAACCGATGGATCCAAGCAGTAACTCTTTTTAGAAATTTCAAGGAAGAGTAACGCGTGATAATGTCGAAGTCTATGTTGACATGGGATGAGTTGACAATTTTTCTTTCCTCCCTCGAAACCTCATCCGAAGTATCAGTGGACTCATTGTAAGCTCCAATCATATGAACATGAAGGTTTTGAGGACCATTCCACCAAAGAGAGTTGTTTCGAATGTCTGTAGGAGCTATACCTCGAGATGCCAAATCTGCGGGGTTGATTTTGCCAGAAATGTGATGCCATTGGGGCTTAGGATTGCAAGCCTGAACTTCAGCTACCCTTTTGGCAATGAATGTTTTCCACCTTTGTGGGGGTGAGTGAATCCAATCTAAAGCTGTTTTGGAATCAGACCAAGCGTGTACGGAATCAAAGGACAAATGGAGGGCTTCAACAGTTGAAATAAGCAACCGAGTGAGTAACACAGCGCCACAGAGCTCCAAACGTGGAAGTGAAATTTGTTTCAGAGGAGCCACCTTGGTTTTGGAAGTAAGAAGATGCATGTAGGCTTGTTCACTGTTAGTGACAGTGCGAATATACACACACGCAGCATACGCTTTTTCCGATGCATCGCAAAACCCGTGTAGTTCTGTGATCTTGGCGTCAGAGAGAATTATGCAGCGTGGAATATTCAGTCTCTCAACCGCATCAAGATGGTGACGATAATTACCCCATTCACTGGCGATTGTGGGAGGAATTGGGTCGTCCCATGACGTTTTCAACAACCAAAGTTTTTGCATAATAATTTTAGCAGTCACAGTTACACATGAGAGCCAGCCAGCAGGATCATAAATTCTTGCAAGATCTGACAGAATGCTTCGTTTAGTTAATACATAGTCAAAATTGAATTGTTCAACAATGAAGGTGAAATTATCAGTTGCGGGATTCCACCGTAGTCCTAATGCCTTGATTGATTCGTCAGAGTCAATTGTTAATGGGAGATTTGTACCACGATATTCTGGAGGCACAGCTGCTATAACCTCTGGGGAATTTGATACCCATTTTTGAAATTGAAAGCCCCCACGTCTGGTAAGTTCAATCAGTTGAGATTGAAGTTCAAGAGTAGATTTGACGGAGGCTCCACCAGACATTAAGTCATCGACTCCAAAATCTCGGCGAGCAATTTTGGACGCTATCGGAAGAGAACTTTCTTCATCATTTGCTAGTTGTTGTAGAAGTTTTGTGGCTAAATAAGGAGCTGAGGCGGTTCCATAAGTAACAGTCAGTAGTTGATACTCCTGAATTGGGTCTGTTTGATTAAAACGCCAGAGTATCCGTTGAAAGTTTACATCTCGGGGGTCGATATTAATTTGACGATACATTTTGACGAGATCACCAATCAGAGCTACAGCGTGAGTACGAAAACGAAGTAAAATTGACCATAAGTCATCCTGGACAACAGGTCCTACCATAAGCTTTTCGTTAAGAGAAATCCCAGTAGAGGATTTTGCGGATCCATCAAAGACTACTCGTAACTTTGTTGTAGTACTCGATTCCTTTACCACACAATGATGAGGGAGATAGAATTTCTCACAATCAGCGATTCCGAGGTCAGAATTAGGAACCAGTCTCATATGTCCCAAATCCAAATATTCTTGTAGGAAACTGTGGTATTGGTTTTTTAAATGTGTATCACGTTCCAATTTTCGTTCAATACATTTTAAGCGACGAATGGCAGCGTCTCGAGAATTACCAAGTGCCGGTGACGTTCGGAATGGAAGGCGGACTACATATCTTCCGTCTGTATTACGACCATGACTCCGAGCAAATTCCTCTTCGCATAACTTTTCTTCCAGTGTGTAAAGTCGTTTTGAACTTGTGTCTTCAATTTCCCAAAAACGCTGCAGCGAATTGTCCAAGTCCACAAGTGATAGGTAAGAGACAGAAGTAGTGCTTTCATGCTTACAATTAGTTGCCATCGATTTAGCATTTGCTTTGCCGTACAGAATCCACCCAAGTTTGGTTTCTTGGGCAATGGGAGCATTAGGAGGACCGCGGCGTATGTTACCTAAGATTAGGTCAGGAATGACATCAGCACCAATTAAAATGTCAATATGGCCTGGTCTGTCAAACTTCGGATCTGCTAAATGAAGGGTTGAGATGTGCTTCCATTGAGACGACTCACATGGAAGATTTGGTAGCATACCCGTTACTTGATTCATGTTGATAGCTTCAACCTCGATGGAGAAGTGATCACTTGCTGCAGAAAAAACTGTTAATTGAGAGTAATACCTTGCATTGCCAATGACCGTGTTAGCTACCCCGTGAATGTTCAGATCCAGACGGTATCGTGGGAAATTGAGTCGATTCACGCAACATTTGTCACAAAGCTGACTTGAGAGCCGGGATCCAAGAACGCTCGACAGTGCTGAAGCTTTCCGAAACCATCTTTGACTCTGACAACTGCTGTAGAGAGTAATACTTGAGAATCTTTACTACTGGAAGCAAAGTTCGACATGACTTGTTGCTCGATTGGCTTTGATGATTTCTCAAAATGGAGGAAAGTGTGGTGTCTCTCTCCACAGGTTTTGCATGAGAACTCATTGGGACATTGTGCCACAAAATGATTAGGGCGAAGACAATTTAAGCATAATTTTCTTTCCTTTGCAAGTTTCATTCGCTCAACGATAGACATTGCAAGAAATGTTGAACATTTAAAGTAGGAATGATTACCGTCACATATGTTGCATTTGCTCTTATTGTGAGGGTCTTTCCCGTCCGTAGCAGCATGATGAGACTTTGCACCTTGCTTTTCGAATTTGGAATTGGACTAAGTAGCCTGGAAATTGACCTTTCCTTTAGTTGACTGAATTGAGTTCAGTGCCTGAGCGTGTTGCTCCAAAAACAGGAGAAGTGAGTTGAAGTTTGGAACCTCATTGTTAGTTAGAGACAGCTCCCACAACCGTCTTGTTTCAGCGTCAATTTTTTGAAGAGTGAGGTACACGAGGATGGCACCCCAATGTTCAATAGGCTGTTTGAGAATTTGTAGGCTTCGAATGCATTCTTTTGTCGTATCAATCAGTTCCCTCAATTCCTTCGATGATTCGGAGTGAAGGTGTGGCTGACTAGTCAAGCGCCTCAGATGAGCAAATACGAGCTCTCGCGAGAGTGCTCATAGCGTTGTGTTTGCATGTCCCAAGCCACTGCATAGTTTTCCGCCGTGACCTGCATGCTTTGAACGATGCGAGCGGCGTCACCTCGGAGACAGGACTTCAAATACTGCAGCTTTTGAGCTGCAGCAAGAGCGTTGTTGTTTCCTATTGTAGCCGTGAACAGATCCCGAAACGACATCCAATCCTGTAGATTACCGGTAAATGTGGGCAGGTCCATGGTTGGAAGCCGAATCTCTGTTGGCTTATGGTCTAGAGTAGAAACTGATCTGGTGCTTTGAGCGCTAGTTGTTGGCGTTGGTCGAGGAACTGAGAAAAGCAAGGCTCGGAGATCCGTTACACGCGTTTCACTACCACTGTAGTCGCTTTCTTGGGATTCTACCTCTGCTGCTGTTTTCAGGTAACCCAAGATGGAATAATGGTTGAGCGTGAGATCGTTCCATACCTCATTCAGACGAAGAGAATGTGCCTCGACAAGACCTAGGTTCGGATTCGGAGGATAAGCTTCAATTGATGTTTTCAGCTTCGTCAGGCTAGATTTGAGAGTTTTCCGTTTAGCTCTAAGAGAGTTCAAAATTTCGCATTGATCGGCCATTATACGCTTACCAAAACTCACTTTGATACTACTAATAAATTTCCAGTTCAATGAAAAGATCCGGTTCGAAGGACCAAAAATGTTGGGTTGTAGCAATGAGTTGGATGAATAGTTAATGTCTGTGAAATAACCAGCTACCAATGTACATATGTATGTATACTTCCTTAATAGTAAGATGTGCACGCAAGATGTAAAGTGATTTAATAAGGCAATTTATTTGTATAAGAAAGTTGTGTAATTATTTGTTCCACTTAATTTCCCACTCTTGGCATTAGTACATATGTCACGATTGATGTTCTAATGGTGTGTTTAGGGAAGCACTGGTCAAACCTGGAACACACAAGGGAGAAAGAAATCAGCACTTCAGAAGTGTATAAATTGTTACTTTGAAACTGGTCCAGCTTCAAGAGTCACAAGAGCACAATACAAGATCGGTTTTCCTAATAAAAGCCTTAAACTTTAGATTGAGTCAGCGCTTACCATGCAGATTGACGATAAGGTGGTAACTGATCCCAAAGTGAATTGAGATCGTGCCAGATGATGGTTTTTCAAGAGAGAGGATGACGTGGAAGCCTCTTGGTGATGCAAGCGGAGCGCTTGTTACATAAGAGTGAAGAAGGTGGCATTTTTTGTAACTTGCTCGAGATTGGAGAGCTGAAGCTCACATGACAAAAACCAATGCTCTAATCTAACTATATTATTAATAGTAGTACATACATATATGTAAGAGAACTATCTCCAATGGTAACTACAAAAATATTACATTACATTGGCTGCCTTTCAAGTACATTTTAACACTGGATGCATTAATTATTTGAAATAACTTTCTTTTATGGTGTTACAAATTACTGTATATTTTGAAATTAATAGCAATAAAATTTATTATCAAAACAATTATTTTTACCTTTCTGTAAACCGAATATTGTGGATGAGCATCAGAGGGAACGTCATACCTGTAGTCATCATCGGATAAACCTAGACTATCTGAATATTCATCCGCACTATCCTCTAATTGTGAGTCAATGCAGGTCTCGCTTTCTGTGCTTTGCTGGGAACACACCATAATTGTTCTTGAAGACGAACCCTTTAGTACACGTAGACTGTCCTGACACGCCAAGTTAACAATGTGAGCCAGACATCTTACACGTTGATCTTTTGCCGAAAACTCGATCCCCTAATAAATATTTGTAATACATAATTTTAAAATCACACAATTATTACTCTGAAAACTAAATATAAAAAATTGTAATATAATTGATTACCTGGCTGTTACTCAAACGTTCGAATTCATCGATAAGAGTACCGCAATTTGAGGCATTGTCTGCTGTAATTGCTACAATCCTGTTAAGGATTCCAAATTCTTGCAGGACTTTTACCAGAGACGCAGCTAAATTTTTCCCACTGTGATTACAATCTAAAATGTCAAGGTCTAGCAGGTACTCCTCGTAGGTCCAATCGGATGAAATCCAGCAGGCGATTATTCCTTGGAAGGAAATAAAATTGTTTGATGTCCAGCAGTCTAAGATTATTGAAATCTTTCCAGGTGCTTTCTAAAAAAAATAATCTTTGTGAATTGCTAGTCAGATTTACAAACTATTTTACAATGAAATTTTAGTCAATAATTTATTCACCAACTTCTAGCTTTTGTATTACAATGCTCGTCTCCTGTTCATACCTAGCGATGCATCGAGACTTCAGCGTATCATTTTTCGGTATTACAACTTCGTTTCTACTGTACGAAGCAAAAGCCCGTAATTCTTTCGAATTCACCAAGAGAAAAGGTTGATTTGTTGCCACAATAAACCTGATTAGTAGGTCCTCGAATATTGCAGGGTCGAATTGCTGAATGTTTAAAAAGCGGTTATTAAGATCAAGCATTTTAAAAATGTTTTGAAACGATACTATATTTGAAAGGGCTAGTTTTGCTAAAATACTTTGCCACTTTTCCTCAAAAATGAGTCATTTTTTGCTGCCTTGAATCAGTTGGCTGGTTCAATTCGATGTGCTTATGTTTTCTTTGGATATGCTTCCTCATGCCGCTGGTCGAGCCGGTTGCATCTTTCTTTAAAGTGGAACTAAGAAATAATTTAGAAGTTAAGAATGACTTGACATTTTATCATTTAATTTATACAGCAAATAATATTTAAAATGCATATTGTATTCTAACCTGCAATAACGGCATTTAAAATAGCGGTTGTCTGCTGACAGAGTAAAGTGTTGATAAACACAAGACGTGGCCCGTTTCGGCCCTGGTGGGTTTTCTTGCATTCCCTCATTCTCACTTTCTACATCTATGCTTACAACTTCCTGGTTTTCGTTACTTTCACTCGTGTCCATAATTAAGCAACTTTTATTGCTTTTTATAATTTAATAATCCGCTGCAACCGTGGTTGTATGAACCTTTTGCTGCGGCAAGACTTGTTCAGTTGCCGTTATTGAATTAAGTACGTAAGTATGGTACGATAACGAGTCGATACGAGCCGAGATCGTATAATAGCCGAGCCTTATAGGCATTAAGGAGCATGCCTTTTGGAAATGACAATTTTCATTTTTGTGGCCAGATAGCGCCATCGTCCATTATGTACGGGACAAGTGTATCGGGAACGGAACGGGACAAGGTTTGTCCCGATCCCGAAAGGAACAAACCAAAGTTATTTTTTTCTGTCCCGACATTCTTTACGGTCCCGTCCCGAAATGTATCGGTACAAAACCTACATCCCGAATTCGTCCCGAAATATGTTCGGGACGAAATAGATGTTCCCAAATTTGTCCCGTCCCAATTCCCGTCCCGGAAGCCCTACTTCAGTCCTGACACCCGCCCGTCCTTGTCAGTTATTATCTCCAACGTGCTCTGATGCTGTTACCCATGAATTTGCATATTTGAGGGTATCAAATTCAGATAAAGGGTGGCCAAAAAAGTACATAAATAATAATACTAGGACGTAAAACCTGCTTTTGGTTGCCTGAAATGATTTGGAACTTAGACCAATTCTGCCTCTGCTTCGCTTTGGTTGTATTTACAACACATGCATGTACATATATGCATACACACTCTCTCGACTCGCTCGAACTCTGAGCAAAAGTATCATGCCAGTGAGATGCAGTGTTTGATTTAAAAGTCCCAAAACTCCATCGCAGTCCTCCCGGACCCTTGAATTATTCATTATACACTTTCATGCATCGGTCTGGAATTTTTATACAAAAATAAATAAATAAATAAAAATGATCTTGAAAACACGCTTAATGTAAATGATTCGCTTAATTTGTGATTCGATTTAAGCGTGAATCACAATGGCACTTATCTCGATCTTGCATCGACGAAGCTCTTACGCGGTTCTTTCTATATCGTCGATACGAGGTTCGGTTACTTTGTAACTTGTTTTCTTTCAGCCGAATTTTGTATTAAAATTACTTAAACATCTTCAAGTTTAAAGGTGGAAAACAAATTCCCAGTTTGTCGTGATTGTAGTGGTATTGCGTAGGCAAAATCTTCTCTTCTGGACAACTTCCGATGTAAGTTTGATTTTATTTGAAGGTATGATACCTTGCGGGTGCATAACATCCGAATTAAAGTAAATTAATATACAGTATAGATAATAAATCGTATTTATAAGAAGCTGGGCGACATTTTTAATGTTGGAACGGCGGCCGCATAAATTTTCTAGATTTTCATAAAACGAAACAGATTCACGCCAATTGTTTTTCAAGGGGTCATGGAAATATTTTTTTAGCATACAAACTAGGGTGCAGTAAGATAAAAAGTTAGATGGTGAGAAAGATTATTCAAACACACTATGCTCGTTACATGAGAACCACAGGGGACTGACATTTGTTGTCATTTACATAAACTAATCTTTATGAGATTTGTCTCTTTTTGGGGAATTTGTACATTTTAATATTTTCTTTATTACAACTCTCAATGTATATAAATATCAAGAGGTTAAATTATAATTACCTCCAAAATTATTTTGACTCAAACTCCATACAGTTTGTCAAAATTTTGAACAAAAATAAATTATACTAGAAAATTTGCAATGTAAATTTGAATTTTTAACTTTCAAGCACGGATAATTCGTGATTGAAAATTATTCCTGTCTACTAATTTCAAAAAGTGGGCCGTCTTCATCTTGGTGTAATACGGATTTGAGATTAAAGTTTACGCGCGCATTCCCCCTTTTTGCGCTTTTTTATTGCAATAAAAATTTCATTCAAATGAAAACAAAGGATGTTGAAAATTCTTAATAACTGGAAATTATTACAGCCATTTTTTTACGGATTTGAGATTCAACTTTGTTTTATTTTATTTGCTGAGCCAGCAGTAGCTGACTTAATAAATTATTACAAATTGGGTTTAAATTTTAAAAAATAAAGCATTGTACAGTTGCAAGGGACGCGACATTGCACTCGCAGGCGTCCACCACCAATACAGCCAACTCTTTCAAATTAGATTAATTTCAAGATAAAATTATTTTATCAAATTATTAAATCAAAATTAAATTAAAAAATCATTTTACAGTATTTTAGTCCATATTTAATTCCCTATTTACATTTGCCTCGCTAAGTCAGCAATAGCTGGCTGTGCAGTGCTCGTATTGCTTAAAAATTAAGCTAAGTAGAGCAATGCTAATGACTTTCACTGAAATGATCTTGTTTCGATATCGAACCAGTAATTGTTTTAATTATTTACACGTTAATGTTATATCAAATCAAAACTAAACGAAACTCAATTTTTATAGACTCGCTATACAAGAATGGACATGATCAAAAAGGCTAGAATGACTAACTGCAAATCCCATGTTGCTCTGACATCCAGTTCATCAGACGACGATGACTTCCAGTTACCATCTACAAGTAGAAAAATTGCAGCACCAGTTCATTCGCCTTCTAAGATTGTACCCCTTTCTGTGAAGAAAAGGTTTAATTGCGTCAGTTGCCCTTATGGCACAAATGAAAAGCAGAATCTTACACGGCATATCAAGAATCACGACAAGCCACAAAGACCAAATGAGTTTGAATGCGAAAAGTGTCTTTACAAGACAAGTAAAACGAGTAGTTGGAGGAAGCATTTATCTTCTTCGAACCATCAAAGTCTCACTGGTAGTACCACTGGCCTTACTGAAACTTCTTTGACGTGCCCTGAACTGAACTGCACCTTTGCTGTAAAAAGAATGGAAACCCTCTACATGCATCTTTCTAACCAACATCAAAGAACGATCGAAAAAGATGTTATCAGTTTCGAAAACGAGGAAAATTTTACGCAGTGGCGACACAACTTACAAACAACTGAATGCTGTAAATATGTGAAAAAACCAGCGAGCAAAAATGTTCAAATATAGAGCTGCCACAGGAGTGGTACTTTTCAAGCAACTGAAGAGCGCAAACGCGATTTGAAGAAGCTTGGAAGTGTAAAATGCGGAAGAATTTGCACTTCTCGGCTACGTGTCACACGAGAAGAAAATTGCATCAAAGTCGAATACTGGAAGACACACAGTGGGCACTGTATTGAACCGGGCAAGGTAGGAATTCCATCCCCACAAAAACAAGTACTGGCTGCATCTTTAAAAGATGGTGTCCCGAAACATCGGATCATCCAAAACGTTCAACAAGCGCATCATGGCAGCATTACACCTATGGATTTAGTCACTAACCAAGATCAAATTAATATAGGGAAGAAATACGGTGTGTCGAAGCATGTAAACCTTGACAGCAATGATGCCAAAAGTATCCACTTGAAATATCTCGAACTTAAAAATTCCGGTGACACTAGCATTTTCTTTTACAAACCTTGTGGTGAAATCGATCCTGCTTATCCAACCCTCAAGGAAAGTGATTTTGTTATGGCATACATGAATAATGGTCAGGAAAATTTACTGAAAACAGCTGGCAAACGGTTATTGTGCATTGACTCCACTCACGGAACAAACTTGTAGGACAATTACACACAATACTCTTACACAATTGGAATAAGAAGGTGTCTAGTCTAGATAAAGAAAGAAAATCGAAATTGTTTAATCAGCTACGAGTTGTCATGCAAGAATTGAATCAATGTGATTTTGAGCAAGCGTTTACAAATTTATTGTATCAGATCGAAAATGACCCCATCAGTAATAAATTACACGCCTATTTCACTAGCTACTGGACCAGGAAGGAAGAATGGGCGTATTGTTATAGAAATCATGCAGGGATAAATACTAACATGCGGTTAGAAAGAATGCACAAAGACATCAAATACAAATATTTAATAGGCAAAAAGTTCAGACGTTTGGACGAAGGCATCAATGGTGTTTTAGAGTATTTGAATCAGCGTCAATTTGATCGTCTAATTTCAAACAACCGAGGAAAAGTCACGACAAAAGATCATGCCTTGAGACAAGCACACAGTCGCATCAAAACCATCTCATGTGACTTAATCAATTCAGTTGGAGAAAGTTGGGAATGCATGTCGTTTAAAGACTTCAATCACCTGCAACTTATGGAAAGTATTAGAGGTTTGCGACTGTCATACGAAGTGTTCAAAATGCCTCCCGTGTATACACATTTACAAGTGTTCTTGCTTAGAAAATTCAATTCGATCCAACATGTGCAAGCACATCCATCTGCTTTGCAAGTATCTAGCTCAGAATTCAGACCATCAGATCTCAGACTCTTCAGATGAGGATAACGAACTTGTAATTGACACGAATCCATTTTTAGAAAACCGAAATGAAGAAATGCAGTTTCATTTACTGGATCTGAATAAGCATTCCGCTGTAGAAGACCGTGGGTACTCCGCTGAAGCTGTTAGGGAATTACTTCACAGCGCAATAGATATTGCAACAGATTCTCAGGATTACAAGATCATACATCAATCTTTAGCTGCTGCAATTGAAAAGATGAATGTTCGAAGGTCCGGCGGTGAGTCGTTTCCAGTTCCAAGTCATCAGCAACATCCTGTCAATACTAATATTAAAAAACAACTGCGGTTTGTCCCACGAAAGAAAACATTGCGTTCGAAAAAATCTGCACCTCAGCAGGACCGACTGGATGTCTTACGAGAGTTACTTCCAGTTAGACTACTATCTGCGGATTCAAATCAAGATCAGCAAACAGTAGATTGTGTAGACATTTTCACAGATGCTGATATTCCTTGTGACAATGAAATGGATGTTGATGTTGATGAAGTAAATGTTTGAAGTATTTTGAAAATTATGCTTACTGGTATTCACAGTTGTAGTATTACATTTACAGGAAATATCTTTTACTTCATTCTTTTTTATGTCAAATTATTCATATGAGTGCGGACACAATATTTACTTGTTTTTATATACTTACCTTTTGTAGTATCTTGTTCCTTTAGTAATTATATTACTGTTAATTAGTGCCCAATTTGCTGCATTCACATTTGATTCAATTCATTTTCTTGTTTGTATATAAAATATTTACACCATAGAGCTACAATTTCTTCTACACTCAATTGTATTATTGTATTATTTAAATGTCATTTATGCTAACGATGAAATAACGGATAAAAGAATGTTAATTTTAAATGGCAAAATATTCTTATTAAAATGGTAACGACGGAAAATTGATTGTTTATTGACGAAAGAATTTTAATTCCAACTATTGTCTATTTATTACTGACAACCAGTACTGCCACACGATCCTATTAGTCATATAAATTGGCTTTATATTTGTTTTGCTAGGATTTATCATATGTATGCATTATGATTTTTTTCAGATGCCACGGTACGTTTGGCGACCCAAAGAACCTCCTTATTTCCCGCAGACATTCGCGCCACAAAAACAACCTCCGTTTCCACCTGGACTACGATTTTTAAATCCAAATGTTTCCAGTAATGTTTTTGCCAAGTGATAACCCTGGTTTTCATGCAAATTGTGATAAGACAATTTTATAACCTTCTTCATTTCAGGTTAAGCCAGACGTTATTTTTGAAAAACAAATTGATTGGTGGGCTCCTGATGCACCATATCCATACGTGGATCCTCGTGATGGCTGTCGGAAGAAGCTTGTTGGTGAGACCATTGATGATGGTCCCGGACCTTCCCATGCAGATCCGATGACGATCCCGGTATCGGATCAGGGACCTTCTGATCTGGAACCATTGGATCAGGAAAGTCACGCGGTGGAACAAGTTGAGGTAATTTTAAATGCCAAAGGACATATCTTGATTAGTATTTTATCTTTCCTGCATCCAGTGACATGTATGCCCCTTCTATGCGTGATTTATCAAGTCATACAGAAGTACATATTACAAATTTAGGAAATATTGAACGTATGCCGCTCTGCTTCTGCGTACATAACATGTACGCATTTGAATTCTGTGTTACTAAAACATTGTTGTAAACTATATGCGTTTTGTATTTCCAGTTGCCACACAAAACTCGAGGCCAGAAACAGAAGGAGCGTCGTACCACACCTGCCGGGCGTTCTACGCAGCGCAACCGGCGCAATGGTCAAAGGTATTTAAAGAAAATGCTAATAAGAAGCGGGACGATCATTAAAAATAGGGAACAAAAGGTCAGCAACGGGACTTAAATTAGTTTTTTATATCAAAATGGGTAAGGCTACCCCGAAAATCACACAAAATTGACTAATATTTCGAAATAATTTATTTCTAAGGTTTAGTTTATTTACACAGGAAAAAGTAATATTTTATTGTTGGACGGAACAAGTAAATTTAGTCCATGAAGTGTAATCAGTTCATACAACGGAGGAATCATTTGATTTGAATTATTAATAAGTAAACTTAACAGCAACTCTTCTTTTTATATTTATTATAAACTAATGGTAACAAAACACCAATCAAGATAATAAATTTGACAATGTAATTCATTAAAACTAATGATCTACCTATTATTATCTATTATGATTTATTGAATGCCCATTATGTTTGCTGCTGTAAAATTTCTTTGTAAATCTTGCATTATAAAATAATGACTTCTTTTTGAATGGTACCAATGCGCTTGTCAACCTTTCCCAATTGATCAAAACCTAGTGTTCCCATGCCAGGTTTAAGTATTAACTTCCCCATCTGGTTAGTAATTGCTTCGTATTTGAAATACTATTTGAAATACATTTCATATTTTGTATTTGGTATTCTATTGTCACCAAAATTTCGATTGTATTTTGTATTTCGTATTTTGAAGATCTACGGACGTGATGGTATTTTCTATTTATTTATCTTGTAACGTTTGCCCACCCCGTATTTCAAATACACAAAAAAAAATCAAAATACATATCTCTGGCAACTGTCAAGGTTGTCTGTAAAACATTTCCAAATTATTATTTTAAATGTAAAGCCACTAATTTGAAACAAATTGAAGCCAATTCTTTAACTTTTTGCCTGGTTTGAAGTACTAGTTAGTATAAAAATATATACAGTTCAACGCACATATGTCTTTAGGTTAGTTAAACTAATTCCGCCAACTGAAAATCCAGTTATAAATTATCCAGGAGATATGAGGTAATTCGTTTTAAGAAAACATTGTGTATCTAGGGTCACGTTAATCTACTTTGATCTACACAAATGCATAACACTAATCACGTACCTGTTACCTTACGTTTGCTGAATAATGTTTGAACATCCAATTATTTGCCCAATTTTTTTAAAATTACTTCGAGAGAATAAACTTGGGATACAGATAAATCTCAGACATACCTTGACATTAATTTGAGAGTATTTTCAATAATTTATTTTGTATTTCAAATACTGTATGTTTCTTTTCATATTTTCAGTTTTAGCTGGAAGCAAAGTATTTTTTTATCTTAACAAAGTTACTCCTGGTATTTGCATTTTAGATTTGCATTTCAATGTATCTGGAAATGTATTTGTATTTTGTATTTTAATAATACATTTCATGTATTTGTATTTTGTATTTTAATAAATTTTATGTATTTGTATTTTGTATTTCTAATAATAAATTTCATGTATTTTTCACACCTCTGATAATTTGTACCCAGTAATGAAAAGGGAACTGGATAATTCAAAATTCCATGAAACATTTTAAAACTATTTACACAATCCTGGTTAAACAAACAAATGCTGGCGTACACTGATACCTCGTATCGACAAAATAGAAAGAACCACGTAAGTGCTTCGTCGATGCAAGATCAAGATGTGGCATTGTGATTCGAGCATTGGGACTTTTAAATCAAACGCTGTTTCTCACTGGCATGATACTTTTGCTCAGAGTTCGAGCGAGTCGAGAGAGTTTGTACACATATATGTACATGCATGTGTTGTAAATACAACCAAAGCGAAGCAGAGGCAGAATTCGTCTAAGTTCCAAATCATTTCAGGCAACCAAAAGCAGGTTTTACGTCCTAGTAAATAATAATTAGGAAACTTTTGTGTATCCTTTGTAATAAAACGACCGTGATGGCACGAACAAAAAACGAATTTTAAAACTTCGCTCTCTCCTAAACGCGATTTATATGTTCGCGAGTACAAATTACCACACAGGCTAAGCTTACTGGTATACTAAAGCACTATACAGTACCAAAGGCGGGGATATTGTCACGGGCTACATTTATAACAACATAAGCAGTGACCAGAGCTATGCAAAATACTGGGTCTTCGTTGACAAAATACAAAATAAAATACTTGAAATAAAATATGGAAAATACGAAATACAAAGTAAAATACTTCAGGCTATATTGCTAAAATACAAATGAAAATACAATACATGGTAGGTATTTTAAAATACTCAAATACAAAATATTGTATTTTAAATACAATACTTTCCTTAAAATACCCACCTATATAATGCTCACTCTTTTAGGTTTCTAGAACACAAACCTTTTAAAACAGCCACTTCAAAGACAAGGCATATAAGACATGTGTAGTAACAAATTGTTCGGTGGTTGCCGCATGGTCAGTCCATTAAAATTTATTATATTATAAATCGTTTTGAATGTTAATGAAGTAGATTAATATAAGTTTTATTTACTAGTAATTAAATGTATTTTCGAAATGATTATTACAAAAAGTAGTTATCTGACAATTAAATCGATTCCGTCTTTGGCGTATATTAAATATCGTTGTTGCAGAGGCAAAATGGTTTGTGCTGTAAAAAAGCATGCGCGCGTAGACCATTTCGCCTCCTCAACGACGTAATGCAGTATCGAGAACCTGAAAATGTTAGATGAAGTAAAGGGACTCATTCCAACGTATGTCATTCCAATACTAAAATGGAATTTGCATAGATATTTCACATCAAACAAGCTGAATACAATGTCAAAATCAGAATTAATACTAGTGAAAAGTATTTTGAGCCAAATACTTTATTTGAAATACAATTCACATGTCATTGAGAGTAAGTAAATACCAAATACTTTTGTACTTACTGGTCCTCAAAATACTAAGTATACAAAATACTTGCTCACTGCTCACCAACATTGAAATACAAAATACAAAATACAAAATACTTTGCGGTCTGAAAATACGTATTTTAAAATACAGTATTTGAAAATACTGCATAGCTCTGGCAGTGACTACCCATTTATATTAAAGAGAAGACAGTTTCCTATTAGAGTATTATTTGCAAAGAGTCAATAAATGTCAGTGGCAAAGTTTTGGTAAAATTGGCATTTATTTTCACATGGACAGCTGTATGGTTCTTTTTCGAGGGGTAAGTCTAAAGACAATATCAAGGTTGTTGTAACTAATACTGTCGAACAAGGTGAAACGGGCAAAGGTGAGTGTGTACATACACAAGTAATTGTGTTTTGTAATTTGTTGGATTTTTAATTAATAATTTAATTTAATATATTGGAGTAATTAAAAAGGCTTTAGTAAGGCTATTGGCTAATCTATCCTAAATCCTCTTGGTTCGCGAATACAAATTTCAAATTGTGTATATTTAAAGAAGTTCTGCGCTGTTAGATTATAACGTACGAATTTGTATTTCAGAAGCAACGGTCATTATTTAAAGAAATGTTCTATTTGAAAAAAAATATTTCGGCAATAGAATTTTAATACTGGCGAATCAAGCCACTAGACTGCGTCGGTGCTGTCATTGGGAAATTGATGTTATCCACCGACGCAGGCGGTGGCTTGATCTGTTATCTGATAACATAATTTGACGATGATGAAAATTAAATCTTTGGTCTCCCTCTTAAAGGGTAGAAACTCCTTTTGGTTTGCGATTGAGAGTACCAATTACCTTAAAGGCTAACTACCCGGTTTTTTGCGGTATGTAATATGCGTGTATTCACAATTGGCGAGTATTTTCCATTGGCGAAGTCGAAGTTTGTTTATGCATCTCAATATCCACATTTTGTCTAGAATATTTTAATACTATATAGCCGATTAAACCATTAGCCCTTATTCTCTGTGTCGTACGTTAATGTTTATATAGATACTGATACTAGCAGACTAGCACTACACAGTTAGCAATTTCTGTGACATGTGCAATGTGCTATGCGTCTGAACCAACTAACTATGAAGCCTTTCGAAGCCAGAAATAGCTGGCTGTGCAGTGCTAGTGAGCACTCATGGGCAATTGGTTTTCCTTGCATTTAACATTGCCTTTAAAATTAAATACGATAAAACCTTCCTTTTCGCCTTCCTTGCATCATATTTTGCAATTTCCCCTTATCCAAAAAGTAGGTTAATATTTGTGCCTTCCTTGCCTTTTTGTACCATTTCAAAATACCTTGTCTAACCTTAAATGCCCTTTTAGTTCGAAAATAGGATTGGCTCCCTGTAAGATGTGGCTGGGTCTGGGTTAATGTGCAATACGATATAATTATGAATTGAAAGTGTTTGGCATATACATACGTCAATGTTCCCGTACCAATGCAGTTAAAATGTATTTTAAAAAAAGAGAATACAGGTAAAACTGCCTCAACAATTTATTTCAATTTCGCAATCCTGGCCTCGCGAAAGAACAGCAAGTTCGCAATTGTGGAAATAGCAATTCTGGCCCTTCGTGCTCTTCAATGCAATTTTTGATCCTTGCCTTAATCCTTAGCATAAATTGAGCCTTCCTATAACCTTGCCTTTAATACCAAAATTTTCAAGCCTTTCTACTGAATTTCCTTGTTCGTTCATCAAGAGTTAAGCCTTCCTTTCTCCTTGCCTTCATTGTAGCCGTTTTTGAATGCCTTCATTCCTTTTTGCCTTATTCCAAGGCCTTTCCCAAGGCAAGGTGCCCATGACTGCTAGTGAGTAATAAACCAGAACTCATAGCAAAGCAGACAGCCAGGACGAATAATAAGAAATTGAGTAAGCGAGAAATGGCTAAATAATATTCCATCCTATTTTTGTATGGTAGCCGCTACATCTATTAACTGTTTGCAACAGCATTTGGATTTAGTAAAGAGGCACATTTGAACCTAAAATTCAGGCGTGCGGCGTGCTCGTGGTCCGCTGCAACTCTAAACTCTAATAATTAAACTCGATCCTCTTGAAAGCATCCACATATTGCCTCAACAGCTCTGGGGTAGGGGGCTAAGACTTGGTTTGCAAATGTTTGCAAAAAATAAAAGGGAACATATGGTGAATTAGATGTTTATGTAAACACTACTGAAAATAGGTTAATCAGCCATACACAGGAACTGGATTCACATATACATGCATTAAATTATTTAAATATTTTTTATCCTGGCCCCCCTAAGCCTCAAATGGCTTTGTGGGCCTTTCCACTTGTAATCTCAGGGTCTTCGATATTTTTTTTAACCCTGACTACAATTTTTTTACCCTGGCCGGGCCAGGGCGGGCCACCTCTGCCTTACAGTATTACATACTCTAAGTTTGAAACAAAAACAAAAAAAGTTTCTAAAATCCAACTTTATATAATATTTTAGGACACTGTGGTGTAATACGTGATGCAAATTCGGGATTCGATTTGAAGGCACTTGTTACACTGCGCTGCTGTAAGTCTGCGTTTTTAATAATGGTAAATGAAATTTTTACAAAATGTTAATTTCCCTATATTTTTACCTTCTCGTTCGATTTGCTAACACAATTAGGGGAGGGGGTAGAGTAAAAAAAAATCTTTTGCTTGAAGGGGCAGGGGAAAAAATGAATACACGTGTTTTCACAATATGTTGACGCTCCCTCTAGTTCCTACATCACTCAAGCTCAACTCTGCTGTACACGATGGTTATTAATTGCGAGCATGAGTGAGAGGAAGTGGACGCACGAGGTGGAAGCTGGAAGTTGGACAAGAAGATTAGGCTTGGACTTTAAGGTCAGGTCGCGGTCTCACTGGTTCCAGGATTAACCTTTCAGGTACTAGAACAAACTCCAAAGTCCCATAAATTATAATCTAAGTGCGTACCAATCAAAACTGAAGGGAATTTGAACCGAATTTTGGTTGGGATTTGCTCAGGGATCTCTGTTTTAGCAAAATGGGGAAGTTAGACGTGTCGATTTTGCGGTACTTGACCAAGGAGGACTTTCGAGTCTTAACATCTGTAAGTAATCAATAATAATTATTCAAAATTTTATATGATTTGATCCAAAGTTCCTTCATTCACAGTTCATGGTTGTAACAAGTTCTGTGCCTTGTCGGTTTCTAGATTGAGATGGGTTTGAAGAATCATGAATTAGTTCCATCGGCTTTGGTGGCAGCAATTGCTGGCTTACGGCATGGTGGTGTTCACAAGATCCTTCGCGAGCTATGCAAAAACCGTCTGGCACAATATGAAAGAGGGAGACATTGTAAGGGGATCTAGAAATAGTCATTAGTGCTTTAATTCGTAGTTTGCTAAATCTTGTTGCTAATGTGTTCATTCTGTTGGGTAGATGATGGTTACCGGCTAACTAATACTGGTTATGACTACCTGGGGCTCCAGACGTTGGTTGCCCGCGGAGTTATCACCGGGTTTGGATCTCAAATTGGGACGGGAAAGGAGTCCAATGTTTATATTGTTACAAATGAGGAGGGTGAAACGCTTTGCCTTAAATTACACCGGCTGGGGAGAACGTGCTTTAGGAATATTAAGGAAAAGAGGGACTACCATAAGCACAGACACAATGCATCGTGGCTGTATTTATCAAGAATATCCGCTACTAAAGAATATGCATATTTAACTGCTCTTCATTCCCGAGGCTTCCGGGTCCCCCGACCAGTTGATTTTAACCGGCATTGTGTAATTATGGAATATATTAAAGTAAGTTGATGTGGTCGACTTAAGGAGCTGCATTATTTTTAACTTATATCTTAATAGTGTTTCAGTTGTGTGTAATTGTGATATTATTGCTCGTATGTGCTATATCTTGTATATAATTGGTTGCAGGGCACTCCTTTATGCAATGTTTACCGCCTGGACGACCCAGCGAAACTGTACGATGAAATGATGAACTTACTCCTTTCAGTAGCTAATCACGGAGTCATTCACGGAGACTTTAATGAATTTAACATCCTGTTAGACGCCGACGACCATCCTGTATTAATTGATTTCCCACAAATGGTTTCCACATCGCATGCCAACGCTGAAATGTACTTTGATCGCGATGTCAAGTGTGTGAGAGAGTTTTTCAAGAAACGGTTTACATACGAGTCGGAATTATTCCCTACATTCAGTGATATCGAGTAAGGATTACTTCTTGCATTTCATCAGCTTGAAATTTGGTTATTATATATCGTCGCTGAAGAGGCAAAATGGAATACATGCATTTTGGATTAAAATCAAAATGGTCTACATGCAGTTTTACTAAATGCAAAATGGAATAGATGCATCAAGTTTTAAAAGCAAAATGGACTAAGTGCAATTTCGTCTAAAAGCAAAATGGTCTACATACAATTTCACTTTAAAGCAGAATTGCCATTAAGTATACACGCATGTAGACCATTTTGCTTTTAGTGAAAACTGCATGTAGTTCATTTTGCTTTCAGGAAAGCTTGCAACTATTCCGTTTTGCCTTTAAGGAAAAAGGCATGTAGACCATTTTGCTTCTAGTCGAAATTGCACTTAGTCCATTTTGCCTCTTCAGCGACGATATGCTTGTATAAAGTAGTACCAAGCACGTGCTCTTCTCAAAGTATGTCGTGTTTATCACAATACATGCTTTGAAGTAAACGTGTGCAAAATTAATAGGTGAAAATTAGCATTTTCAATTGCTGTAATTGGAAGTGTCAGTCCTCATGCTTACATAGACGAAGACCTATATTCAATTGTAATTAGCTCAAAACTAGTATTACGAACGAATTGACATAGTGTCTAAAAGTTATTTTATTATATAATAGGAGGGAAGATTCCTTAGATGTAGAAGTATCTGCCAGTGGTTTTACTAAAGAGATGGAAAAAGATTTGCATCAAGAAATCAAACTAAGTCAAGACGACCTTGATGAAAATGATTCGGAAGGTTCAGATGATTCGCAAACTGAGACTGAAGATATTGAAGCCACAGATGCCCTAGGAAATTCTGAAGAATCAGAGGATCATGTAGTCGACAATATAGAACTTACAACCTTGAAAGTCGACCTAACAAATTCTTTAGCAGAAATGAAGCTTGAAGAAACCAATGTACTAACAGAAACAAACGATAAATGTAGCGTAAGTGGATTTAGTTCTTTCAGCCGACATAGTAGATCCACCACCACTTCTACTATTGCTCCTGAAATCGTCAAAGACAGAATTCGAAAGGCGTTTGTTAAGTCAGATAAAATTAATGCGAGTAAGCGAATTCGGGCAAAAGGTGAAGCAAGTGCAACGACACGAAGCAGGAGAGAAAACATGGACAATATTAAAGGTAGTCAAGGTCTTTGGGGCTACTAAATTTTCACTTTTATAGCATTCCACATTGGGTGGTAATTATTTTCTATTCAAGTTGAATAAAAACCTGAACTTCAAATAAAATTTATTTCTTACTGGTTTGTAAAAATATTAAAAAATAATTCAAGAAATTATAATCTCACTTCTTTTTATTTTTGCAAACTTTCAACTGCTTTCTGTATATTTTGTAAATGCATTTTGTACAGAAAGCAAAGATTTGTATCTGAAATTGCCTGTAAATATACAAAAATAGTTTAAACTATTCACTTCATCTACATATGAATGCAGTGGCTCGACCATAGGTGTACAAGGGGTACACCGTGCCCCTTGTTCAAACCTTAGACGTGTAAAAGAATTAACTTGTATCCCCTCCGCACACGTAAAAATGTATGCAATTATATGGCATTGATGGTGTATATTACAAATGGAACAGTTTTCATTTATTTTGCATTAGTGCCCCTCATGGGTACAGGTTTTACCCGGGTATTTGGGTACAGGTTCAGGTACAGGTACGTATCAGGTACATACTTCTTGTACCCATCCAATTTGGGTACAGGTTCAGGTTCAGTCGTTAGATACCTGAAAATTCAGGTTCAGGTATGGGTACAGGTACAAAAAGTAATCTTTTGGGTATAAACCCATCAGGTACGGGTACGCACTGGGTAAATACCTGAACCTGAATGTAAAATACCTGAACTTTCAGGTACTTTTCAGTCAATAATAATTTCCAAGTAACGCCTGCAAAGGTGTTGTTGAGCTTTAAAAACTCCTCCGAATTTTTGACCTTGAAACATTTTACATTAAAATTTAAACGTATAAGCTCAGTCAGGAAAACTAGGTATGTAGGTATAAAATGGCCATAACTAATACTATCCAAATAAATCCACTGTCCAATAAAAACCAGATGTTTCCATTTCTTGCCACTGGCTTGGCCTTTATTAATAAAACCCGTTTTTTTTCCAACCCTGCCCAGCATTAGCTGGAATGACCAGAGATTTTTTATCAGTTCCTGGAACTGTTAAAGAACAGAGATCTAAGATTGAGCGAGCCTTCTCTTATGGCCCAGATCTTCTGACGCATAAACGCTTATATAAGAGTGGAGTTACGGTAGGAAATGTTTTTGTTTCAAAGCTTGGCTGAAGTTAAAATCTGAGGAGTTTGAATCTAAAAAAAAATGTTTTCCATTGCAAAAGCAATTGCAAAACAAATTCTTAATCGTTTAATTTCTCGCCATTATTGAACGTTTAGAAAATATTACACTGCATTTGTATTGTTGGATTGAACTTATTCATATAGGAGATTTTGCTTTCAATTACCCTTTTCTACCTTTATGTAATCATTTTTAGCCACTGATAATTCCAGTACTTAGTCATTCCTTTTAAGAATAAATAATAAAAATATATGTATCTAATCTGATAAATAAATTTATTGAGTCAAAATGTCGCAGATATTTAAATTTTTTATTTCGTGTAAAATATTTGGTAATCCTTTAAATTAGTACAATGGAAAATACCCGGGTAGGTTCAGGTACTTTTAAAATATACCCGGGTACAGGTACTTTTTTGGGTACTTTTTGGGTACAGGTACTTTTCAGGTACAGGTACTCCCGATTTAGTTTGAGTACAGGTACAGGTTCAGGAAAATTGAACCCAGGTATTCAGGTACAGGTACGGGTATAGGTTCAAAAAATCCATACACCCATGATTCAGGTACAGGTTCAGGTCCAGGTACAACATTTTTGTACCCATGCGGAGCACTATTTTGCATACCTTAGAAAGTGTGGCTAGTGTAACGTAGTAGTCAGAGCTATGCAGTATTTTAAAATACGTATTTTCAGACCACAAAGTATTTTGTATTTCAAAGTTGGTAAGCAGTAAGCAAGTATTTTGTACTTAGTATTTTGAGAGCCAGGAAGTACAAAAGTATTTGGTATTTACTTACTCTCAATGGAATATGAAATGTAATTCAAATAAAGTATTTTGCTCAAAATACTTTTCGCTGTTATTAGTTCTGATTTTGACACTGTATGTAGCTTATACGATGTGCTATGTCTGTGAAAATTCCATTTTACACATTGGAATAACATACGTTGGAATGAATCCCTTGGCTACATCAAACATGTTCAGATTCTCGATACTGTATATCGTCGTTGAAGAGGCGAAATGGTCTACGAGGGCATGGTTTTTACAGCACAGACAGACCCTTTTGCCTCTTCAACAACGATATTTAAGATAATCCGAAGACGAACACCTACTCGATTTAGTTTTCAGTTACTAGCCCCTTTTTATAATAATTATTCCGAAAATACTTTTATTTACTAATAAATAAAAATTTCATATTAATCTGTTACTTCATTAACAATCAAAACGACTTAAAATATAATTATAATGGACTGACCTATTCGGCAACCGTTGAACAATTTGTTACTACACATGTCTTATATGCAGTCTTTGAAGAGACTGTTTTGAAAAGTTTGTCCTAGAAATCGAAAATAGTGAGGATTAGGTGGGTATTTTAAGAAAAGTATTGTATTTAAAATACAGTATTTTGTATTTGAGTATTTTAAATTTTCTACCAAGTATTGTATTTAAAATACAGTATTTTGTATTTGAGTATTTTAAATTTTCTACCAAGTATTGTATTTAAAATACAGTATTTTGTATTTGAGTATTTTAAATTTTCTACCAAGTATTGTATTTAAAATACAGTATTTTGTATTTGAGTATTTTAAATTTTCTACCAAGTATTGTATTTAAAATACAGTATTTTGTATTTGAGTATTTTAAATTTTCTACCAAGTATTGTATTTTTATTTGTATTTTAGCAATGTAACCTGAGGTATTTTACTTTGTATTTTGTATTTTCCATATTTTAATTCAGGTATTTTATTTTGTATTTTGGCATCGAAGACCAAGTATTTTGCATAGCTCTGGTAGTAGTGCATCTGGTGGTTAAATTTTCCACTTAATTAATTTCATCTTTTTAAACTCTAAAACATACTGTGTCATATCGAGTTACCTGAATAACCGTGTTATAGTATTTTAGAGTGAAATACCTGAAACTGGATTGATCCGAATTTTGAAATAAGTGTGGACAAAGTTGATGTTAAGCTACAAAAAATCCTTCTAAATAAACCTGTAGGAAATAGTTCTTATTTCATACATGACACATGCCAATTCAATGTGTTAATGTAAAAACATGAAAAAAATGCAGATTTATTTCTTGACCATATAGAGATTAGGAATTTATGTTGGCATGTTTCATGACATGTTAAGCATAATTTTGCAAATCGTCGACGAAACTTGCAAACCGGCTATAATTTAAAATGCTTAGAACGAAGAACGGCTATAAAGCTGAAATCTGAAATGTCAAAACCGGCCATAATTCCCCACTTCCTCTCCTCTCTGCGGACCGGGGTTTATGCTCTACTACACAGGGGAATTATGGCTGGGTTTCACTTTAGAGTTTGTAGCGGGAGCGCTATAGCCGGTTTTCATTTTAGGCATTTTAAATTATGGCCGGTTAGCAAGTTTCGCCGACGAAATACATTTTTACTGTACCAACAATCTTTTGCACTTTTAAAAATTTTGCATGTGATTTGCTTTGTGAAAATCAGTCCTACCAGATTCAAATGCAACGCTAACTTCTGTAATTCATCATATTGTAATTGCTATTTATAATAATCTACTAATAACTCGGATTATTTGACGTAATATTTGGTGCATTTTGTGCAATTTTAAATATACACCAATTATAGGATTGGTCAGGCTAGTGCCCCTCATGGGTACAGGTATAGTACCCGGGTATATGGGTACAGGTCCAGGTACAAATTTTGTACCCAAACATCGTAGGTACTTTCTGGGTACACAATTTGTGCCCGCAAAGTTGGGTACAGATATTGGAACGGGTACCGAGTAATACCTATTTACGTCGATTCCGTCTGGTACAGGCACGAGTGCTTGAAATACCTGAACTTGTTCTCAATGAACCTTAAATATTTGGGTAATTTTACAAAAACGAAAAATTAAGAAACAGCCTGCTCTGCAACATGCTTAACACAACACAAATTTATTATTTCATGAACCCATTTGAATTTTTTTCATGCGCGAAACCTTTTATTTTATATTGTCCTTGGATGATATACATTTCATTTTCGTAGATATTTTTATGCTTTTGCTTTATAGGAAGTTGAATAAATTTACTTGACAAGCTATTCCACAATTTTAATGAAATTTGGTATAAACGGAATATTGAGTTGATCACGAATTCAAAGTAAATTTGTTGAGGAGAAAGTAGTATCGGAAATTCAAAATGTCAAGAATCTCCAAATCATGCATTGCAAATACTGTATTACAAAAACGTGTATGAGATACGGTGTGTCCAGCAATTACACTGCTAATTGTAAATGTTAACCAACACATCTTGACAGTATGATACAAGAAAATTTAGTCAATAATACAAACAATTCCTATGCCTCTGAATGGTCAATTAATCTTTGTTCCAAACATTTGTTCCCTTACGCTAATTTACCTTTTTTACTGAACTTTTAGATGAGATCATTGACTTTATTTCTCATTTCTCTAGTATCTCTATTACCTCACTTAATTGCATTGAAAAATTTTGATAGAAATGACTAACCTAGGGAAACAATTGTGATGGGAAGGTTGACAGATCATAACATATTCGATTTTTTTTCATGGCTCCCATGTATAGTAGTAAGGTAGTTGGCCGAAATGTTTCCTCAATTCTTGAAAAGTTGGTCAATATTGTTTTAAATTTCGTCAGTATGAATTGTTCTGTAGATGCTCTCTGGGGAGTTGTTCAATGGTTGACTACGTTTTTTAATTTCGAGGAAAACCTTTCGTCTCTGATGACAACCTATGGAAATAATTCATAACGTTTCTGACATCACAACCCAAATATTTGAGATGGATCGTTGACATTTGATATGAATTAATCCCAATGAAATTTTCGGAAATACCGTTGCTTTCGAATAGTTTTATCACGGCTCTGTCTTCTATCACAGAAATCTCAAATTTTGGTCCTTGTCTCCTCCGGGTATTCATAGGGTAGAGATCAATTAAATATCTCCCCAAAAAATACAATTTGTAACGAGTGTCTAACCAGAGGTGTGGAATATTTTGAAATATTGTATTTGAAATAGTATTTGAAATACATTTAGTATTTCTTATATGGTATTTTTCAAGCCGTAAATTGTTTAAGGTATTTTGTATTTCGTATTTTGTCAGCACCAACATGTCTACTGTATTTTATATTTCGTATTTTGAAGATTACGAACGTGACAGTATTTTGTATTTATTTATCTTCTAAAATTTACCCAGTCAGTTTTTCAAATACAAAATATAGTTTTAAAATACATGACTCTGGCAGTTGTTAAGGTCGTCTCTAAAACATGCTCAAATAAATATTTTAAATGTAAAAGCACTAACTTAAAACATTTTTAACCGAGGTTTTGAAACCTGTTGGTTTGAAAAATTTACTGTATAAATAGATACTTAAAATTCAATGTATCCGAGAACTATAAAGTTAGCTAAATTAGTGACGAGAATATAAATACATTACCCAGGAGTTGTAAGATTTTTTGTTTAAAGGAAAAATATTTTGTGCCTACGGCCATGCTAATTTACTTTGATATTTTATTTTGTATCTAGCCCAAATGACCCTGGATATTTGTATTTTATTTTATATCTAGCCCAAAAACGTCTCTGGATATTTGTATTTTTTGTATCTAGCCCAAATGACTCTGGATATTTGTATTTTATTTTGTATCTAGCCCAAATGACTCTGGATATTTGTATTTTATTTTGTATCTAGCCCAAATGACTCTGGATATTTGTATTTTATTTTGTATCTAGCCCAAATGACTCTGGATATTTGTATTTTATTTTGTATCTAGCCCAAATGACTCTGGATATTTGTATTTTATATTGTATCTTAACTAAGTTACACCTAGTATTTGTAGTTTATATTTGTATTTAAACTGTTCTGAAAATGTATTTGTATTTTGTGTTTCAATAATAAATTTCATGTATTTTTCACACCTCTGTGTCTAACAATAGGCACGTGTATGCATTTATTAATGCTAATTGGCAATTATTATTTTTATACTTTATATACACACTCTCTGTCCATGCAGCTGAAAAACCGCCTTCGGTGAAGCCTAAAGGCAGGATGCTCTTGCAAGGGTTCCCATCTAGTGGGAGTGGGCTGCATATTGTTCGCTGATACACTTATAACTTAACTTTACATAACTTAAGATTACAAGGATATAAGGTTACTGTTGTACACTTGAGAAAACAGTGCGTCACATGAAAAGTTTTAAAGTGTCCCAAAAAATTAGGCATCCGTCATTTTCCACCCAACGTTTTCGTAACCTTCACCTTCCTATTACTGTATTTGAGGTGACAATTCTAAAAAGCAAAATCGAATTTCTATGGCAATTTGAGACCTGTTTGCAAAGAGGTTCATCAAGAGTTTCCAACCTCATTCGGGAAGTTTATTGAGAGTGACGCTGTGACATGGGTACTTAAAATTGATGGTTGATATTGAAAATGATCTTAGTTGACCCTGTTTATTAAAGATATCCACGCATAAACAAAATCCAAACATTTTTGTATAAACCAAAAAAACGAAAATGAATTACTATAAGATTGTGGTGTTTTCTCACGTGTAGTGAATCCCTGCGTATGGTCTGAAGTCGTTCTTATGTTGTGGACTAGTGTTTATTTTAAATACACTTGTCCCATCATGTCTACAATAATTCACAACGTAGTTGATAATTGCGGCTACGACTCGTAAAAATAGAAAACAAGGTTGGGTAATTTCATCTCCATGAGCAGAGATGCGGGAAAAGGGTCTTGTGACGGCTAGTGTGGAAGCGAGAATGAATGCAGAATGAATGGAGCGATGTGAGGTACTCTGACGAGCTGTCTTTGACTGTCAGCTGAAGCGCCTCTCCTCTTCACTTAGAAATCAGACAGCGTCAAGCTTACGGCATTAATTTACATGTAAATACATATATAGTATTAGTATATAAGATTCTCATAGATGGCGAAGCTGTATTATGCTCGTATCATGTAAGCGTTTAAATACCCGGATATTGTTATGTTAAATACCCGGGTAAGTATGTAATGTCAAACCATGCAGATGTTACTAAAAGTTTTCCTTATGTATGTTAATTGAATTTAGGATACTTAAATGAAAATGTTGGTATTAGTTTTGTATATAATTTAGCAACATTTAGTTTATATTAACACACATATGTATTCACCATATATTTGAATGGGAATTGTTGCATGATATTGTCATGGCTATTTTAGCACATATTTGTTATTGAATATTGTAAATTGATTGGATATTTATCTGGAATGATTGGGCTTGAGAAAGTGATGTATTATGCAGATTGTAAATCTACGAGGAAAAGACAGAACTTCTTTTGGTGTGAATGAGAGGGCACGGCTATTTTAATAAAGAAAAAGCTTTTGTGATTTTCACTACAATTTTCCTTACTAAAATTTAGTACCTTAATTCACACTGGGTAGCAAAGGCTACCACAGGTACTTAAAGAGTTGAAAGTGAGGGAAAGTTACTAATAAATAATTACGTGCGCTGAAAGCAGCGCTGGTCCTTCAAAAAGTTACCCCAGGTTGGGTTTGTTCGAGAAGACCTATTATTATTGAAGCCGATCTGAGGCACCAACAGGGCTTTTCATCTTATGATTTTTTCATGGACGGTCTGTCGTTGAGAAGAATATTGTTAAGCTGTGCATTCGTTGCAACCTGAATGGGAAATCATTTGAGCCTACGATCATCATTGTAAGTTACAAGTAGCGTTCCCTGGAATGGATTAAGGGAGACAAGATAAAACCCAAGAAATAAATTAATTTATTACTATGTCGTCAATCTTTGGAGATTGAACAAAACAGATTTTTCCTAATTCTTGGGATGTTAGCCAGATTTGTGTGCATATTGCTGGGGATTCTGCTTGAAATTGTTGGCGATGTAAACAAATTGGCTGAAACTTTTTCTCATGTTTTGCACTTTGGACAAACCTTTTGCTCAATTAACGCTCAATACGGTAGCTTGCGAATTATTTTAATCACTTCGTTAAGATTTGGGAATTAGTTTTGTAAATTCCTGACGATTTGGAGAAATTTGTTTTCAATCCTAGGTACTTATCTGAAACGTTTTCTTTAATTAGGGGATGTTGACCAGCTATATTTGTAAATTATTACTACTGGATTGTAGCATCCGAAATAGTTGTGTAGACCTCTGGAAATTTCCGCCAAGATCAAAATGTTTTCGTCCTCTCAAGTTATTTCTTCTCCGGGTGATTCTCACTTCTCACGATATTTTAATCAATTTCAAGGAAGTTTTGTTTCATTTTTTCAAGGAAGACCTGAAACGTTTTTTTCAATTTCTGGCTATTTTGTCAATTTTAAATAGTTAGCGAAGTAGTTTTACGATATCCTATGGTCACTGGTCAAAACGGTTTTTAAATTAAATAATTAAAGTTGGGGCAAAATGCCTTTTAAGATGGGAATTTTCTGTTGATTAGGACATTATCTATGTCAAAAAATCTTAAGGCTTCTGAGATTTTTCAAATCTGGAAGAAAAGTTTCTCTAAAATGCGGGAATCCAATATTTTTTTTACCGCTGCACCATCTAAGGAATCGCGTGAGAAAAAAATGTTGTATGTCTCCGGGTACAGTGTGATCATAATCCTTAATTCATTAATCCGCCATTGCCCACGTATAGAAAAGTGATTCACAAAATATTTTATTTGTAGCAAGTTTAGTTCAGGGATTTTTAATCATTGAACTGGCACAATAATTGAGGTCTCAAGGTTAATAAAGATCAAACAAAGTTGCGGTTTTTATTTAATCCCAAAAGGAGCTTCGCGCTGTTTAAAGATTTAGCCTAAGATTAATATTACGATGTATAAAAATTACCATGAATTTAACATTGCACTCTGTAGTAATTTATCCCAAAATTAATACAACATTGTATTGGAATATTTATCAAAAATTTGCATTGCTCTCTATAAAAAATTACCATAAAATTAACATTACGTGGTATAGGAAAATATTCGAAAATTAACATTACGTGTTATAGGAAAATATTCGAAAATTAACATTACGTGGTATAGGAAAATATTCGAAAATTAGGATGAAATGCGGTGCTTATGCATAGTCACGTAGGTCAATTTTTCCCTTAGTGAGAATTTTTGAATTTTATCAGTGGTTTCCACCACATCACGACCCTCGTAGTCTGTTGGTACCAGTTTCGTTGAAATCGGACAGGTGCTTTATAAGTTATCAAGCTACATTGTAATTTATTCATTTGTTTCTGCAGAACTCAAGACTACAATGTGATAAGGATACTGATACCATGATGAACTAATTGTAAGCTTGGTAGAAATCGTACCCAGACCCATACCTGATTATAAGTACGCATCAGGGTTGGGGTTATTTTGGTTTTTTTCAAAAAAAAACCAAACAACCAGGTTTTTTTGGTTTAAACAAATTTTCAATCCAAAAAATTCATTTATATGCAAAAACATGTGAATTTGAACAAATTTACTTCTTTCTCAAACTCAGTAAGTATCACAAAGCATTAAATATTTAATAATTTAGATATAATTTTAACGATAACTTTGCAGCATAAACACAAGTTTGGCATTTTTCACTTTACAAACGATTCCGAATTTCTAAATGCACAAGACTAAAAGCTAATAGTATTATTTACTTCACTAAAGTTTAACTACACAATATCACAGTAACTGCACAAGTTTTGTGCACGACGAAATATAAGCATTTTGGATTGAAAATATTAAAATTTTAGGTGTTTGGTTTAAACCATTGGTTTTTATAAAAAAACCGTTTGGTTTAAACCATGGTTTAAACCATGGTTTAAATCATTTGGTTTAAACCAAACCAACCCTGGTACGCATTCAATAAATCTTGGGACCTGGACCTGAATATTTTCCAAGTAGTACGTACCTGTACCTGAATTTTACCCGTACCCAAAATATATCCAATATATAAACCTGTACCTGAAACATTTTCCTTCGTACCAGTACCCAATCAGGAACTTTAAAAAGAATTACTGTAAACGATTATTACTTGTGATCATATTTATTTACATACCTTTTAAAAACAGAAATTACAAAAAGTAAAACAATGTCGGCTGTTTAAAATTTTATTTCTTCAACAATACTTGGTCGAAAATTGTATAGGCTTGTATTGTACGGTTGTACTAGTGTGTTACTAAAGTTCGAGTAGGTGATGAGTGTAGCAATAGGGAAGGGGTTATTGCAATGGATGCGGTGGTAACAAAATAAAGAACAAACTGAATGAAACTAGGATTTTGCTCTAATTTACTTGCGAAGCTAATGTCGTTAGTTTATTAATGTCAAAAAATAATGATTAAAAGTTAAGTTGAGGATTTTAGACAATAAAAAAGGCGCAAGAAAAATCAAGGAACAAATTGACGTGAGCAAAGCTTCAGGTAAAAAATGCAAGTTCTTTTTACAAATAGAATTGGCTCTATTTATACAATTTTTCTGAGCAAGTTCAACGTACAAGTAATTATGGTTATCTTGTCAGTGTCAAAATGTAAATCACTAAAGCTATCGTGATTTACCTTAGTACATAAATTAAAAATACACAAATGCAAGGGTCAAGATTTAAATATACAAATTTTAAGCATTTTAGCCAAAAAAGGACAATGACAGCAAAAGCATAATTTAATAGCTAGAAACAATCTAGAAAATATTCACATAGGCCTAAACATGTATGTTTCTAAGGAATTGTGGTACGCGTGAGTACGGTTCCGGTTCAAGTTCGGTACTAAAAATTAGTTCCCTCGTGCGGAGCTGTAATCATGAAATTAGTGTAATTAATTTGATTGGCTCTTAGTTATCTATTTAGTCCGTTTACTCAAACGTGTAGAACTATCAATAAGATTAACGTTAACTCACTTGAAATACCTGAACTCAAGTACTTTAGGTGTTTTTTCAGGCACGGGTATTCTAGAAAACACCCGATGAAAAATGCCTGACAAGTAAAGTATTTGCTCGGATCCGACTGGGCAAGTTCGGGTCGAAGATAATTTATACATGAAATTTCAGGTACGAGTCGGGTTGAGGTACGGATCCTGAATTTTTGATAACTGAAAGTGCCTCTGGACAAAGATCAGAGTTGGGAAATTCAACTTCACCACCAAAGGTAAGGAAAAGAAAGCTCATCATGTTCCCGTTTTTCATGGACACAAAACTTGGTTGTGAATGACATTGTAGTGAGTATTTCTTATTAAAACCAATTTTCCTGCTTGCACCAATCCGAATTGCCCCTGAAAAGAAAAAATCCTTTCAGGCGTTTTAAATGCAACAGCCAACATTAGGGAATGATTCATAAAAGATTTTGTTCTCCTGGTTTGTAGGAAATTTAATTCCATATTTTCTAGGCAAAATTCTCACTCATCTGGGTTATTACGTTGCACTAAAAATTTTCCAAATTCCCTTGTTTTCTACCGTCTGTTGGGAACTTTCCCAAAATATTTGGTCACATAGAGGGCTATTTCGAATAAAATCAAATTTTGGGGAATTGTGGGCAGGTACTCTACAGGTAGAAGTTATTAAGCAATATTGGAATTTTTTGATTTTAGGCTGATGATTAGTGAAGTGGTTGAATTTTTAATAGGAAGCGAATACATGAGGTTTATACGTGGTGTTTTTGTGTGAATTATTATAAAGTTTGCCAATAATTATTTTTTTCTCAGTTCTTATTTGTTTATTAAATCATATTTGTTTTCTCCTTGTATGTAGTTAGTGAGAGTGAATTAATGTTGTTGATGGATGGGTACGACCACAACTTGACCATCTCAATCGATTGACACTGGTTTCATTGAAATCGAACTGAAACTTTAGAAGTTATTAAGCAGCACCGGAATTTTGCAATTTCAGACTGAGATTTTGCCAAGTCGCTGAATTTTGCCAGAAAGGGAATTAATGAGGTTATGTGGTTGGCTCTAACTCCAAAGGAAGTTGGCCAAAACTGAATTTTCTCAATTCCCAGGTATTTGGAACAACGTTTTTGTTGATTCGTACATATGTGGGTGGTCAAAAATGAAACATAATTCCGGATTACAGTTAGGGAAACTTTTTTCAACTGCTGATATTTTGCCAATTTTTAAATGGTTACCGAATTGATTTTGCTATCTTCTATCAGGGACGGGAATCAGAATCCGAATTTCACAGTGCCCCAAAAACTTTGTACCTCGAGTGTGAATGAACAGTTGCTGTTACCGCTAAATCAAACCCACGGAACGTATAATAATATGTAGTTTATCGAAGGACCAGTGCCCAAGGCACACCAATTGAGTTCCTTAATTTCTCGTGTAAAATATGTCAACCCTTCGTAAGTGGAAGCCTTTGCTTCCCGGTGCGAACAAACGCGAAGGATTGAGCTAACAACTTGAACGTAGAAATTACTCGCCTTTTGCAGAGAAATTATTTTAACGTGTTGTTTATTCGCACTCGAAATTGGAATTGATTTTAAGTATCATCATACAACATTAAACATTGAAGCAACTTCGTACCATTAGATTCGTTCCAAATTATTCAATATCATTCATTCAACAACCAAATTACTAAACACATAAATACAACATAATAAACGGTAAATCCTATAGCAACATCTTTTAAGAGCCAACAGTTGCATTGATTAGTTGTAAGTATAGACAAATAGATCAATGACAGTAGAATTGGAATTTAAAAAGAATTTTTGAAATTCGATACTTACACTACCTAAAAAATGGGCTTAAAGAAAAGTATTAGAATCGGAATCGGAATTAGGATCCGAAAAAAATAAATTGAAAATTTGTTTCGACCATACAAAGCCATTTGTCAAGTATTTTCTACGTATCTCAAGGTTTGAAAAAGTATTCGTATTCAAGCCCCTTCCCGTCCGTGTCTCCTACATGTAATTTTGACTTGCTGCAGCGATATTTTATATTGCACATTTTCATTCAAGAGCAAAAAAATTAGATGCGTTTTTGATTAGAAATAAAATTAGCTTGCATATTTGCAGATCCATGAAACGATTACGTTTAAAATATATTAAAAATCAAAAGTCTTTTAAGAGCCAACATTTCTTCCCCCTGATGAACGAAGTACATCTTCGTCATCATATTTTCGCACGTCAAGCTTAGCAATCTTCACCACAGGTCTTCGGTACACTCCGTCTTTGGTTTGTACTTCCCCCACACGTACACGACCGTCCTTCCCCGGATATACTGCAACCACTCGACCCAACGGCCAAGTATTGTGGGGTCCATTCTTGTCAACAATAACGACAATGTCATTGACCTTTAGATTGGCACCTTCGCCGTACCACTTACTTCGTCGAGTAAGAGTTGGAAGGTATTCCTTCACCCAACGTCCCCAGAACAGGTCCGCCATTCTTTGCACAAACCGCCATTGTCGCCGTAGCTGACGGTCATGATCTTCAAATTTTCCCATCTGGATTTCGATGCCTTTCGTCCCCAGAAAATGATTCGGAGTAAGACTCTCCGGGTCGTCAGGATCTACTGAAACATGAGTAAGGGGTCTGTTATTTATAAGGTACTCCGCCTCTGTCAACAGAGTGTACAACACATCTTCCTGTGGAAACTGCTCATGTAATGTAGCTGCTAAGGCCACTTTCACGGACTTAACCAAGCGCTCCCAGCAACCGCCCATGTGAGGGGAACCGGGAGGAATAAATCTCCAATCAATACCACGTGCCGTCAACTTTTCCATTACTCCAGAGTCATCTAGGACCTTAACTGCCTTTTGGATTTCATTGTCCGCCCCGCGGAAATTGGTCCCGTTATCAGAAAACAATCGCTGCACAGGACCTCTTCTTGCGATAAAACGCCTCACAGCATTCAGTGTCGCATCTGTTGAAAGATCCTTCGACAACTCTAAGTGTACAGCTCTGACACTCAGGCAAGTAAATATAACTCCATAGCGTTTTACATGGCTCCTTCCAGTTGTCACTATCATCGGTCCGAAAAAATCAACACCTGCGTACGTAAACGGGCGGGTTTGAACCGTCAATCTCTCCACCGGTAATAATCCCATCATAGGAGGTTGAGGAGTAGCTTTTATATTTTTGCAGTGTTGACAATTATAAAAACTCCGCTTCACTGCTGCCCTCATTTTCAGCACCCAAAACTTCTGTCGAACCTCGTTCAGGACAGTTTCCATCCCGTGGTGTCCACCTTGTTCATGGAAGTGTGACAGTAGTAATTTTGTGTAGCGGTGATCGGGATGTAGAATCACAGGATTCTTTGCATACGTCCCAAGAACTTCTGCTCGCTCAGCTCTACCTTGAACCCGCATGACCCCATCGTTGTCAAGGTAAGGACACAACGCAATTAACTTGCTGGAGCTGTCAATGGCACTACCAGTCACAAGTCTTGACATTTCCAACGGGAAATGTTCCTGCTGCACTGCTTTCCACCACAGTTGCTCCGCTTGTTGAAGCTCATTCACCAAAAGCTTCCCCCGTTGCAACGACATTTTCTTAGAATTCTTAACAAAATTTTTGACAAATCTTACCACCCATGCTGTTATTCTAATAATTTTTATCCAGGATGAGCACTGCTCCGGGTCGGGCAGTTCAAATTTTGTCACCGTAGTTACTATACACACAGTCCGTTTCTTGACCTCCTCCTCCAGTACCTCTGGTGGTTGGGTCGATGGTTCTTCTGGCCAGTTCTTCTCCGGTTCCCTCATAAATTTTGGACCAGTAAACCATCTACTTTGGTCGCTGAATTTAATTTCAGTCGTGCTCCGTGTTGCATCATCAGCAACGTTTTCCGCTGTCGGAACCCAGCGCCACTCTTGTACTTCCGTCGCCTCTAAAATTTCTCCAATTCTATGCGCTACAAATTGTTTGAATTTCCTCGTGGAGGATCGAATCCAGCACAGTACAGTACGAGAGTCCGACCAGAAGTACCTTTTAGTTATGACTACCTTCAGCTCCTTACCTACCGTAATTGCCATTCTACTACCCATAACCGCTGCTTGAAGCTCCAGACGTGGAACTGAAAGCTTTTTAATAGGAGCTACCCGAGTTTTTGCGAGGACAAACGAAACTTCCACATTATCAACCAGTTCGATCCTAAAATAGCATATTGCCCCGAAAGCTTCCTCGCTGGCATCAACAAAAACGTGTAAATGCAATGACATAGCAGACCGAAGTTTCATTGAGTAACATCTTGGGATCCGTATGTCAACAATTTTCTTCATCTCCTTCAACCAGTCCGTCCAGCGAGTGAATTGATTAGGCTTGATCCGGTCGTCCCAACCTATTTCACTCAACCAAATGCTCTGGAATAAGATTTTAGCTTGAACGACAAAATTAGCAATGAATCCTAAAGGGTCGAACAACGACATCACCAACTTGAGGACCTCACGTTTCGTCGGAATTCTGGCACCAGAACTAACTTCAACATTAACATGATGAAAATTTATTAAGAAATGAAAACTATCATTTTCAGGGTTTCACTGCAACCCAAGTACTCGCTCTGTCTGCATGCTTCCTTCCTGGAGGTTACGTTGTCCTTTTGCTCGAAGATCAACAGGAATGCTTTCAGCCACAAGTCGGGAACTACTGGCCCAATTGCACATCAGAAATCCTCCCTTCTGGAAAATGTTAATAATATTGCTGACCATCTCAACGGCTGTGTCTTCATCATCCGCACCATCAAGCAAGTCATCCATATACATATTTTCATGTATAGCGAGTACTTCTTTCGGAAATTGTTCCTTAAACTCAGAAGCATTACAATCTTTCACGTAAATAGCGCTGGCGGGTGAACAGGCGGCTCCAAAGATCATTGAGTCCATCACGTACTCCTCCGGCTCCCCCATCCTTTTCTTCCCCCGCCAAAGAAATCTTTGGCTATCTACATCATCGGGAACCATTTTTACTTGGTGAAACATTTCTTTGACGTCTCCCATAATGGCCACACGAGGTTTTCGAAATCTCATAAGTACAGCTGGAAGTGGGTTAAGCAGATCAGGTCCCTTCATCAAAGCATCATTGAGGCTCACACCATGTGACTTAGCAGCTGCGTCAAAAACTAAACGCAATTTGCCTGGCTTATTAGGGTTAAATACCGCAAAGTGCGGGATAAACCATGTACGTGGTGACTTCTTTTTCGCTTCCAATGGAGTTAATTTTCGACAGTAACCCTTGTCGACGTAATCCTGAATTTTAAGGCAATATTCATTAGCAAATACCTCATCCCGATCCATTTTCTTCTCCATTGACAAGAGACGCCGCATAGCATTAGACTTGCTTTCAGGAAGTATCGTATCATTTTTCTTCCACAAAAGTCCCGTCTCGAATCGATCATTCACTCGACGAGTAGATCTCTCCATAAGAGCCACTGACCGTTCGTCTTCAATTGATCTGAGAGGTTTGTCGACCAATTTCACCCCAAACGCCTCAGTGGCAAAGGTTTTCTTCACCAATTCTGTTAATTCCTCTCGGTGGTCTTCATAAATCATTAACGAGATGCAGGAATCCAATCTTTTTGGTATAGAAATATTCCCATGGACCACCCAGCCTAGCCAAGTTTTAGTAGCCACGGGATCATTCCAACGACCCTGACGAAGTTGTCTTGGCGTTGTCAGGAGGATATTATCAGATCCAATTAGGATAAACGGACGACCGTTCAGCATTGAGGAAAATGGAACGTCACAAAGGTACGGCCATTTCTCCTTGATCAACTCCATGTTGATTGTTTGCGTTGGTAACTGCAAATTGTTTACCGTTCGGGCATTATTCAACTGGAACCTCTTAGCTCCTTCCGCAACACCTGAAATTTCCATAGAAACTATCTCTGACTCTGACTCCTCCTTGGTCATTCCATTGGTCCACTGAATACATAACGGACTTTTAACTCCACGCAGCCCAAGTGATTCTGCAACTGATGAATCCACCATCGTCACCGTAGAACCTTCATCTAGGAGAGCATAGGTGAGGACTTCCTCTTGACCGCTCGAGAGTTTCACAGGAATGACTCGCAATAAGACATCTTTCATTGCACCTGTTGCATGACCACACAAAACTGTTGTCGAATCATCTTTTTCAGTGGCGCCAGCATTTCCGCCTTCAACTTTCTTCTCCGACTTGTGTAGCAACTTATTGTGGACTTTGTCACAGCCATCAACCCCGCAGGTGGTTTTCTTGCTGCAATCTTGCGACCTATGCCCTGCCCCAAGACATACATAACATAAGGACTTACTCCTTACGGTCTTCCATCTTGTCCAGACATTGTCGCTTTTCAACTTTCTACAGACTTCGACTGCATGATTAGGCTTGTCACAATATGCACATGCTTTCTCTCCAACTGAACTAGCCGTGAAGACGGGTTTCTTTGCAATTTGCTTGTCATTAGCCTTGTTTTCAACCGTATTCCCATCCACTGGCATCAAGCTCATAGTCAATGCGATCTTCTGGAGCCATTTACTGAAGTCTTCAATGGTTGGTTCAGCGTCCATATCGAGGGACTTTCTACACCACTTAAATCTCCACGAAGGGGTGAGCTTTAGAATTAACTCAGTGAGTAGAGAAGGATTGTACATGTGACCATTTCTTTTTAATTGTTTCATAGTAGCTACTAAATTTGCCACATGATTAGCGAAGGAAATAACAGAATCAGGTTTACTTTCCTTGATTTGAGCCATCGCCCGAACTTTCTTCACCAGTGCTTCTACTATCAGATCCGAACGTCCGTACAGTAATTCCAAAGTCCTAATAACCGATGGAACTTGCTCCGGAATCCCCAGTACCGCAGCACAGCATCCCGGGCTCTCCCCTTCAAGCATTTTTGAAGGCGCATCATGTTCTCATCATCCGAAAGAGCACACATCTCCATTCTTCAGGGTTACCGTCGAAATGTGGTAAATCCTTGCTTACTGTCTGCCGTGACATGAGACGGTCCAACCTTATGTTCGTCTGAAGAAGCTGGCACTTAACGTCGCTGGCAGGAGGACCCCAACCAGCATCTTTATCTAACCACTGGACAACATTTTTGTTGTTATTTGTATTCATTTGTTCTGGCACTTCAGCACCATCGACAGCATCCAAGTTTTGAAGGTCTTCATCTGATTCTTCTTCTATGATGAGTTTCTCCATTTCGACCCTGCGTTTCTCTATCTCTTTTTCCCTAGCTAATTTTTCCAGGGCAACCGTATTTTCCATTTCGCTAATACGCTTAAAAGAATTTAGCTCAACTTTCAATTGTTTTTTCATTACTTGGTTACGAGAACTTGCTGTTGAATAGTTACTACCTTTGCTACGACGTGATACACCAGATACCATGGAAACAGATTCATCATCCTCGCAATCATTTTCATATTTGTTGTTAAGCACATCTTCCCCAACTGCATTTTTCCGTCGCGATGGTGAGTTCAAGTAAGGATACTCGGGCTCCAGCGCTTGTTTTCTCCTGCTCTTTCGAATCTCTTCAATGCCTGCGCCAGCCATCGCTCCAGAGCCTTCAGCAACTATTTTCTCCATTTTACTCTTTCACTGATCTTGATCCGGTTCGAAGGACCAAATGTTACCGCTAAATCAAACCCACGGAACGTATAATAATATGTAGTTTATCGAAGGACCAGTGCCCAAGGCACACCAATTGAGTTCCTTAATTTCTCGTGTAAAATATGTCAACCCTTCGTAAGTGGAAGCCTTTGCTTCCCGGTGCGAACAAACGCGAAGGATTGAGCTAACAACTTGAACGTAGAAATTACTCGCCTTTTGCAGAGAAATTATTTTAACGTGTTGTTTATTCGCACTCGAAATTGGAATTGATTTTAAGTATCATCATACAACATTAAACATTGAAGCAACTTCGTACCATTAGATTCGTTCCAAATTATTCAATATCATTCATTCAACAACCAAATTACTAAACACATAAATACAACATAATAAACGGTAAATCCTATAGCAACATCTTTTAAGAGCCAACAGTTGCATTGATTAGTTGTAAGTATAGACAAATAGATCAATGACAGTAGAATTGGAATTTAAAAAGAATTTTTGAAATTCGATACTTACACTACCTAAAAAATGGGCTTAAAGAAAAGTATTAGAATCGGAATCGGAATTAGGATCCGAAAAAAATAAATTGAAAATTTGTTTCGACCATACAAAGCCATTTGTCAAGTATTTTCTACGTATCTCAAGGTTTGAAAAAGTATTCGTATTCAAGCCCCTTCCCGTCCGTGTCTCCTACATGTAATTTTGACTTGCTGCAGCGATATTTTATATTGCACATTTTCATTCAAGAGCAAAAAAATTAGATGCGTTTTTGATTAGAAATAAAATTAGCTTGCATATTTGCAGATCCATGAAACGATTACGTTTAAAATATTTTAAAAATCAAAAGTAGAACGGAATAGGTGAAGATCTTTAAATCAAATTGAATTACAGTATAGTATCACGTTTGTTAGTATGCCCCACATGCACTAACAAGTAACCCACGCCCCGTTAAAGATAAATCAATAAAGTCATTTCCACTAATATGGTCCTACTGGTGTTGTTTGGTAACATGTGCTAATATAATGTTGAATGGCATATTAATGAGCTGTTACGCATTTTTAACATTTTTATTTTTTGCGAAATTTGAAAATAGGGATATGAAATTTTGAACTCTTATGGGATATACAATTTTAAAGCAGACGGGGACCCTTATATCTTTTTAAAAAATTTCTAACGTAAATCCGGCTTCCACCGGCAACATGGGCGAGATGGCATAAATCAAGTTTGAAAACATGCTAATGTTGTGTTATAAGGGATATTAATTATCTTTGATGCATTTTAATTTTTTTCGTGAAATTTGAAAATGAAGTTTCCTTATACGATTTAACATTGGAAAATTTAAGTTGAACAGGGGGGACCCTTTGTTCACGAATTAGAATTTAAAACTTCTGTGCGATTTCCCGCGCAAACCAGGGCGAGATGGCACAAACTTTTGCTCTCGCTGGGACATTGGGCCAGGTACCTAAGCTCCCACAAAATTTCATTCCGATCCCGAGTGGTCATGGGGCGTGGGTTACTTGTAAGTATTTAAAGTTGTAGAACATTTCGGTCTTCAGCATAGGAGTAGAGGTAAAATAATTTCCCAATATTCTGCACTTTCTTCTAAAAAACACAGTATTATGGCTCAAAGAATGCTTCTAATGGTTTTGTTCCTTTTTGAATTTTCAAAAGTAAAATAACCTCTGCTTTATTTGTAAAATTTCACGACCCACAGGTCCCCAGGTTAATAAACGTGTAAATGTTAAGAGTTAAGACAGAGGAGGAAATCAAGCGCTTTCTTTATTTCAAAACAATTCTGTGGAGCAGCCAATCTGCAATCAAAATAGGAAATAATAATAATTCTTATAACTCACTGAGATCAATTTAAGGTCAATGAAATTTCATGTAACTGACTGAGGTCAATTTGAGTTCATGAAACGTTTTATCTCTGAGGTCAATTTGAGTGTATTTGTGACTTAATACTGTAAAGACAATTTGAGGGCATGTTGCTATTTGTGACTCAGGTCAATTTGAGGTCATGTTATCTTTTGTCACTTTTTTAAACTCAAAGTTTGAAAACGTTATTACCCGCTGTCGATTCGACCAAACGTGAACAATATTACAGTTACAGAACTACCCGTACCCATACCACTATATATGTATATACCCGAAATTTTGAGCCCATACCCGTACCAATTTACCCGAGTATTACCCATACCCGTGCCGAGCACTGGTATTGACAATGGGAATTGGAATAATTATTTTCTTATAAATCAAAGATCCTCCACTGTTAAATAAAATATTACATTTTTATTTGAGTAACCCTGGTTGTACATTAAAGGGCAAAACTCAAAAGTTTAGTTTATGCGTATGTCGAAATGATTAAATATGGAGGAAATATATCGCATGTCCCAGTTTGTGGAAAACTTTTAAGATTTTATTTGGCAGTAGATGTTCTTTGATTTATATGAAAATAATTATTCCAATGCCCATTGGTATTGATCCAGGTATTGGTCAGGTATCGCCATGGTGATCTGACTAATGCTGTATTCCTTAAATTTTATGAGTTTCGATTACTGTAGGACAAAATGTTTGATAAAGCGGTTCAAATGCAAAAGCTTCGGAAAAAAATGATCGAGGAGTGTAAAAGGACGGTCCCAGAAAAATACCCGTAGACCGTTTTTCCTAAAAGGTAAAATTAGTTCTCATATCCAACAACTATGGTTAACACGATAGAAATGTGAAAATATTTGTTTCCCCAGTTTTACCTCTTCAAAATAGTAGTTAAACGTCATCCAACATGCCGGAAGATGAAAAAACCAAAATCTCCTGACATGTCAAGTGTCGGAAGAAGAAAAAGTTTCATGTCGGTTAAAATCTCCAGACATGTCGGATGTCAGAAGAAGAAATAAAAATTCATGTCGGCTAAAATCTCCCGACATGTCTGATGTCAGAAGAAGAAATAAAAATCATGTCTGCTAAAATCTCCCGACGTGTCGGATGTCAGAAGAAGAAAAAAATCATGTCGGCTAAAATCTCCCGACATATGTATGTCGGATGTCGGGTAAAATCAACCTTTTGTCGGATGTCGGTTGGAATCGTAAAAAATAATGTGTCGGCTAAAATCCACTTTAACCCGACACACATCGGCTAAAATCGCCCGACATGTTCGCTAAAATCCGTAAAAATCCCGTCAATGTCGGTGGATTCTGGCTGCAGTCACCATGCAGCTAATCAGTGCTGCCCGAGTCAAGTCAGACTTGACTTGAAAACTTGCGACTTGACTAGAATAGCAGATAAAAATACCCTGGCAGTAAAACTTGACTTGACTACGTAATATTTTTTTAATTGCGGGACTTGACTTGACTAGAATCCTTAGAGCGACGACATCTTGATGTTTGACTTGACTCGACTAGCCTTTCTTCTCGAAACTTTCTAGTCAAGTCATGGCTACCCCCACCACCCTCGAGCGGTCGATAAAATTCCAAAATCATGCAAATTATTACATTTCTAGGGCTTCATCTAGTTTCTTCCTCTATTGCGATTGGGCAAGTATTATTACGACAACTGTACACAATTATGGGATGACTTTTCAGGTTGTAACACCTCGAAAAGACATTATTTTCGCCTTTCTGGTTGTAATTTTAGTTGTTAATCACCTTATATATATTATAACAAAGGTCTAGATTTTTGTTATAATAAATCAATGTTATCAAAAATCTACACGAAGTGTTACTCATCATACACAAATTTAAGCAATCCGTTGAAGGAAGGAAACGTTGTTTCGAATATATCAGTGCACATTATGGAAATAACGAACAGAATTCAAAAATGAGAAACTGTAAGAACCCCCAGTACATTCAAAGCAGATCTTAATTTAAGACTATAATAAAGGAACTTCATTGTAAATACAAACGTCCAATCCAATGTTGATAATCCTGTTATTTCCATATTTATACGTCGTACGAATGAGCAGGAGTATAAATGGAGTTACAAAACTATGTATTAACTTTTTCATGATTGTGTACAGAGCTCCGCACGGGTTAAAGTACCTACTCGAGTTTCAAGTCCAAGTACAAGTACGGAACAAGTACGGAGTCCCCGTAAATTATGTACTTGTACTCTCGGGTCAAGTTAATCTGTCCATACTTGTACTCGAGTAATTTAGAACGAGTAGCATACCAAGTACGGGCACGCAGCTCGTACTTGTAGCAAGATACGAGTACAAGTACAAGTACTGTATTTGCAATTACTTGATACTCGTACTCGAAACTGCAGAAAGTACTCGAGTACATAAATTTAATCATGCGTAGAAAGATTATTTTTGGATACGTCAGCATTTTTGGACAAAACTTTAATTATTCGAATTCGTCGTAATGAAAGTCTGGAACCGCGAAAGATTTATTCAGCTTCAACATGCACAAAGAAATTACAAACGACATCACAGTCAGCACATGGTACACCATGCAGTGGAAGCAACCGTTATCATATTGAATCCTAAATTCAGTTTTAAGTATGTCAACCGGACAAGTTTTAGATCAGGTCATGGACATTGACGAGGTTGATCTGACAGTTGACACGGAAGTTGATGTCAACTGCATCTCCAAGCATCGTTCGAAAGTGCATCAACATTTTACCAAAATCGAAAATAAATTCCAATTTAACCATTGCAAGTGAGCAACCACATTTTTGTATTACCCGTAATGATTACAAATCCTGTGCTTTCCCTAAACCATATTTGATATAATCTTTATTCATTCTACAGGAAAACTTTCAATATTGAAAAATATGGGTGCACAAGCAATCGGCTGAAGCATCTGAATTCCAAACATCCATCTAAAGTTGAAAAGGACCAAACACATGCCCTTACTCAGAAAAATGTCATATTGCAAGCTTTTCAAAAGCAGCAGAAGGTAAGTTAGGTGTTAGTTTGTTATTGCAGTGCATATATTAGTATACTAACATTCTTCAATTAATTAGATATATAGCGTTCTTGGTACGACCATCTTTAGTATATTTTGCTTTCCATAAACTTTATGCGATGTGATGGAATACGTACTATTGGTTTTCAGAATCAATCGGAGGCTGATCTTCAACGATTAATAACCCGGTTTATTATTCTCACGGACCAACCGTTTGTCATTACCGAAGCCCAGTCTTTCTTCGAATTGATGGCATTTGGAAAAACCAACGCACCAGCTATTCCTTCTGCCGACACAATTAGACGAAAAATATTTGCAGTGTATGACGAGGAAAAACTGAAGATCTCACAGAAATTACAGGTAAAATACTTTCAATTAGGAGCCCTCTACAGCTAATTCGAATATAATCATGTTTGTACTAATGCAATACCTCATGCGTTGTGTGCTGGCTCACATGGAAAGGTTCCGAGAATGACAAACATGCCGTGAAAATGTCATTCTCTGAGAAACTTCTCCTTTGGGGCATTTTAGGTATAAATGCTAGCACGGTTGAAAATAAAAAAAAGGTCTATAGATGTTAAAAATGAAAATGTCGAGCATTTCATTAAAATGAATAAATTCATAATTTATTAATAAGTTATGATATGCTTGTTTTAGAGTGCCCCAGGAAAAATTTCGCTTGGTGCTGATTGTTGGACTGCAGCCACTGGCAAATCGTTTCACGGAATACTGGCATCGTGGATTGACGCCGATTGGAATTTTCAACAGGTCGGATTAGATTTCGACATTCTTAATGGAAATCACAAGGGCAAATCTCTCGCTGCATCCATGTTTAAAGTTATGAATGAATACGGTATAGCAAGCAAATTGATGGCCATTACTACTGACAATGCAAGTAATACGGACACAATGTTTCTCGAGCTTCAGAAAATTTTAAGTGAAAATGTAAGTCATTGCCTATGCTTTCTGATATTTAATTTTTTAATAATTCCAACAAGTTTTGTATACAACTCTTTGGTTACAGACTGGAATTTTTGAGGTAAATGTCATATCTCGATACAATCTCTAAAAATGGGTTTTTATATACTTCGACAACAGGGAGCTTTGATATAAAAATATTATTACCATACATTCCCATTCCTGCAATACATTCGCTTGTATTCCTCATTAAATTCATGAAATCAATTATATCATGTTGTTCACTGTACCACCCATTCTTCAAAATTTTTTGAGGCATGAATTTCCTCTAACAAGCTTAGATCATTTTCAGTGCGTTCCTCAAATTATCTCCTGAGATTAAAACGAACATGAGTTTTGTAAATAGGCTTATCTAGCAATGCAATGTATATTTACTAAATGAATTATAAGAACTACAGTTCCTAACAAATGTAATCTAACATTTATTCAGTTATTTGTGCTAGTGGAAACAGTACTGTAAAATGTATGCTTGTATTACAATTTATTGGGACGTTAACAAGGAAGGTTTCAGAGCTGGTACTGAGATAATTTTCTGAAGCTACGCCCAATTATTGCCAAGGTAATTGATTTCAGTGGCACACTCCATTGCTGCTACGTTTCCGCTAAAGCTGATTTTCAGCGTCCAAATACTTCCTACGCCAGACAGGAATTTATCGATACCATTACTTTAAAATTATAATTATTCAATGAAGTAAAATTTAATTTAATGCAGAACAAAAATTAAATCACATTTCTTCATAATTAATTACATTTGACTTTTATATCGGCAAGCGATGCGAAAATCGTATATTGTAGAAAGCACAAAAAATCGTTGAAATAATGATAGTTTTAGGTGAGTTCTCAGAAAGTATCCTTATGCAAATTAAAACCTATATTATTTCAGGAAAAATGAAAATGTCTACTTCGCTTTAGTAACCTGAACGGAATTTTCTCAGTGCACAGGAATGTTTGAAACGCCTATAAATTTTCCGACTATCTAGCAATGCAGGATGGTTTGAACACACATTTTTGAATCATATTTTCAATAGATTTTACACTGTCTACAAATTTATACTCGAGTTTCAACTTCAAGCACATGTTTGGAGTTTATACTTGAGTTTAAGGTTAACAATAAATTAAGTTTGCATTACAGTTGTAAACCGAGGTCAATTCTAGACTCAACTTGAGATTGGGGATTTGGTTTCGTTCACGATTACCGTTGTCGCAAAATTGCACTCTAACTTACTTATTAGATTTGAATAATAATGTTTCTGGCAGAAATTACGACCATAATTCTCTTTTTGATTTGAAATATTTCGAAGTGGATAGATTCTAAAAATATTTGTTAAAAACTTGTTTTTTGTGGGAAAAGCTCAGGTCCCCTGTGAAATGTTTTGAGCACTAATATTTTTGGTTGCTGTTGCGCAGCTCTTTCCAAAAATTAGCAGCCATGGAGTGTGCAACTTTATTCAACTTTCTTTAGTTACTCTTCGGACGAAATTTCCGAAAAATATCTCCGACACTTCCGAAACCTTGCTTTTAAGAAACCAATCAATCGAATGTTAGTGATGTGCCAACCCTGAGCTTTAAAAGTTAAATTTTCCTGACAGATATAAAAAATTAAAATTAGTAGCAACCATTATTTTAATGTCGTTGCCCATATAGCAAGAATTGCTGGGAAAGTCGAAAACGAAAATCACTACTACTCCTTACTGTGATATAGACTAACATTATATTTTCGCCCCTATAAATTACTTTTTCTGTCATGAATGTACAAGTGACAACAGTTTGTAAATATTAATTGCAGGGAATTAATTTTGAACCGGAGCATCAAAGGATACGATGCTTAGCTCATGTAATTAATCTTGCATGTCAAGCTGCACTCCGCCCGTTAAAAAGTGGATCAGTCTATGCTGATTTGGAAGACGGAAACTACGAAAGCAATAGTGATGATGAAGATGAATGTCCATGTATTTCTGTGTACCAGAAGGTAATACAAGCGTACGTATTTTGGTTTACATTTATTTTAAAAATGAAATTAGAAATTATTCGAATCACTATCACAGGTCAAAACTGCGGTCCGGAAAATTAAAAAATGTGAGAAACTGGAAGAGTCACTTCGACATTTCTGTGCAAATCTTCAAATCAATTATTTGAAATTGATTAAGGACATGCCAGTGAGGTGGAATACCAGTTATTTGATGTTCGAGCGTTATCTGCGCTTAAGACCTGTAAAATTCTATACAAACAAATCAATTATTAGTTAATAATTATAAATTTATTTTTGACCATAATTATTAACTTCAATATTTAATTCAGGCTATAGAAAAAACTCTAAGCTCAGATTCGTCTTTGAGTAAGCTTGTACTATGCGATGATGAATGCATGGTGTTGCAGCAGTTCATAACGTTTCTCAAGGTAGGTTAAAAATGATTTTTAAATCCAAGAGTAGTTAGATCCAAAGATAAGTGCGTATCATATTTGATGCATCAATGTAATATTTGCTAAATATTTTATTTGTTTACTTCTAGCCGTTCAATGAGATGACCAATATTATTTCGGTGCAGCTGACACCAACCTTGTCACTGACCGCTGCCGTTTATATTGAATTGTATAACCACGTAGAGGCGTACAAAGTATAGAGTTCATATGCTACTACTTTTAAAATTTGCAGCAATATTATGTTCATTTGTTTAGTTTATCAATTTTGTTAATGCAGCAGAATGACGGAAATCATAACATGATTTTGACTGCTGCTACCTTAGCTTGTGAAAAGCTTAATAAGTACTATCCCACCTCTGACGGGCTTGTTTACGTTATGGGAATAGGTGGCTAATTACTTTGCAGATAATTTATTTCTACTTTCGTTTTTGTTTTAAATGTAATAATGCTTAAATTTTAAAACAGTTCTGGATCCAAGATGCAAGTTGAAATGGCATAAGACAATGAAGTTCGCAGACAGCGTGCTTAAAGCCAATCGACAGTGAGATACAACTTTTACGTTTTAATTAAGCCGCAATGTATATTTTTCAACTTGACATTATTGGGAAACCTTTTACAGGATGGTAGTGAATCATTGGAAATTATTTTATAAATCGACTATACAACCGGAGTCTGTTGTACCTACTTCGAATGATATCATTCAATCTCAAATGTCATTACATAAATCTGGAAACAAAGATGAACTAGATCAATATTTATCGGAAGCGCTCGTTAAATTCACATCGGGAGAAGACGTTCTCACTTGGTGGAAGGTAATTTTCGAATGTCTTATAGCGATTTAGTTTAGTTAACTATACACCATATGCCAAAGCATCTGGCCTGTTATAATTCCCTTGCATACATATATTATTGTTAATTAATTTTTAATGTTTGAAGATCCACGAAACTGATTACCCGAATCTATCACGTATGGCGCGAGATTTCCTTGGTGCTGCAGCAACTGGAGTTCCAGCTGAGTGCATGTTTTCCATGGGTACAGATTTACTGACTCTAAAAAGACTTTCAATGATAGCAACAACAATACGTGTTTGTATGAGTCTTAAAGGGTGGCTAAAATTTCAAGATCGTGAGGAATTCCTCAAAGGAAAATCTGCTGCTGTAGTAAGCAGAATACTTGGTGAAGCTTAGTTGCGTGGTGTGCCTTAATATATTTGTATTACGTAGCTTTACTGAGAATTAAACCAATAAATGAATGATTTACAAAGGAAGAATTAATTACAGCAGATTATTTCAATTTCTAATTGATAAAGTAATTGAAACTCGAGTACGGTACAAGTACGGGTTCAAGTACGAGTCGGTCCGGATTTTTACAAAGTACTTGAAAATTCGGTCCAAGTACGAGTACGTCATTGCTGCACTTATACCCGTACTCGGAGTACCAAACTTTGTACTCGTACTTGAAGAGGCAAGTTCGTGTCTAGTTTTACATTTACCCGATAATTCGAGTACGGTTCCGGTTCAAGTCCGGTATCAAAAATTACTTGACCCGTGCGGAGCTCTGATTGTGTAGAAGGTAGTACTAAATAGTCCAATCACCACAAGCTGCTAATTGGTGAGAATATTTGCCTTAACTGTAAGGCTGGAAGACTTGACTAGACTAGGACTTGACTACGCTTCCCTGCGCTACTTTGAGACTACGACTTGACTTGACTAGCTTGATGGAAAATCAAGGAGACTTGACTTGACTGGACTATGCCCAATATATATTGTAGTTGACTAGACTAGAATTGACTTGGAAGGGCTGGCGGGCAGCACTGCAGCTAATTGTAAGTCTTACATATTATATTTTCAAAACATCGCTCTCTAGATCAAAATGGATGTTTGAGGCCGCGGTTTTATTTTTACAACAGCCGATGTTTACTTTCTAACTACATATGAGGTAGACAACACGATCCTTTGAACATAAATTTTCATTACTCACAGGAAACGCTGAAAAGCTATCTACATTCGAAATTTGATCAACACAATGGAATGGCTACAACCAGGACCCCTCTAAAGTACTTGAATCCGAAGTCACCGGACAGCTAATTGTAAGTTTCATTTATTTCCATTAAATTTCCGTTTGAATGAAGTTGTAGCCCTTGAAGCAAAGTAGGTACTATATAGTGGCTCTAATTTAAATTTTGCAACTGTCTATTATTACAAGTTAGCTGAATGGAAATTCAGCTAGGCTTATTTCATTAATAAATATTTTTGGCTTCCCGGTCAATGTGAGGCATTTGTGAGCTTAAAATTCTCAGATTAGATTGACTGGAATAAGACTTCGCTGAAGAGGCAAGGTGGTCTATATGTGCATGCGTTTGTACAGCACTTAGACCATTTTTCCTCTTCACGAGCAGTCCCATCATTCACTTAGGGGGCATGCATAAATAACGTTTCATTTTTACGCAAGTTTTGGACCCTACCCCCCCTGTTGTCATCACACCGTCACTATGTCAGAACCCCCCCCCTCCCCTATATACGTCATCATGATTAAGTACCCGTAAAAACTAAGTTTTTTTAAATTCACGCACCTTTTATTCATTTTTTATTGCAAAAATGCATATTAATCATCATCTTTATCTGTAATCTCACTCTGAATCCAATCAGCAATGTCGTCTATAACTTGAATCGGTGTGTCCGGCAAATCCTCCGGGACAGAAACCGTAGAAAATCGAATTTGATAGCTTTGAACAACAGACAAATGCAGTGGAGAAGTTAATGGATTAAATGCTGGTCAGATAATTTCGAAATATGAGAAGAAATTCCGGTCTAAACTAACCAGGGGTGAACTGCAGGTTGTATTTAGCTTTCTGCTTTTCGACTCAGTTTGCTGGAGCTGTGCCAGTCCTTTCCACGAAAAACAGGATTGCCCAAACGTACCGGCTCCGGGAATTAAAAAAATTTGCCGATTGACGCATTTGGAAAATCATCCAATGAGTGACGATGAAGCTGCAAAGCGTTAACAGCGGAAGATGAAATATTCTCAAGTTGAAAAAGAAGTGGACAAGAAAGGAGAGTTGTAGAACGTTTTTGTAGAAACATGTTCATGAATGTGCTCACGTGTAGTAAATAATTGTTATAACGAACTTATGGTTATATTTTTAGGGTGGCGTCAGCCCCCTAGTAAAATAGCCTTGTCCGTACGTCCGTGTGTCCCTCCGCACGATTACGCTAAAACTACTGAACCGATTTCAATGAACGTTTTTATGGACACTACTTGTATCAAAAGTAAGGCTGAGTTCGAATTTGGTTGAAATCGGCCAAATAGTTTTTCCGAAAACAATTCATGAAATTTTGGACTTTATGTCAAATGGCTGTTATCTCTAAAACTACTAAATCGATTTCAATGAAACGTTTTTTGAATATAGCTTATGTAAGAAGTAATGACTACTGTATATTTCGTTGAAATCGGTCCGATAGTTTTTTCTAAAAAAATTCTTGAAATTTCGAAAAAAAAACGAAAATTTATCCTACTTTGACGGCGGTGGCTGACGCCACCCTACGCGAAGCCTCAAACTATCGCGTAGCGATGATTTTTGTTATTGGTCCCCGTGTGGATTTTTGTATTTGATTCTCTGTATCTACAATCATTTAATTAAAACCTGTTACATTTAAAGCTATTTATTGCTTCATGTGTCCTAAATTCAGTGCAATGTCATCAGTGAAATTACCCCCACCCCCTGCAGTATGCAAAAATCATCAACCCTAAAACCCCCTCCCCCCGGGAATATGAAACGTTATTTATGCTCGTCCCCTTAAGTATAACTTTCCCCATTCATTTCGTCATTCACTCGGCTAGGTCTGTGTTCAATCTGATGTCATGTTACTCTTTGCAGCCGTTTAAGGTCAATGTTAGGTCATGTTACTATTTGCAACCCCATTAAGAGAGGTCATGTAATCAAACCATTCCCTTTCACTTTTTCCACTCCCTGTTTCTTTAACTTGTACCGTCCTAGTCTCCGTTTACTTTTTCATGTGGAGTAATGTGTACAGCTGTTGATTGTTCCTATTAAATTAAAGACTACGTGTTCCAGCGCTACGTTCGGTAAGTTTAGTTGACGCCACTAAAGTAATGGCATGACTTGGGTTGGGACAAGACCACTCCGAAGCTCTTGTAGAACCCGAAGTCACTTTCAGCTGTTTCTGTTCGTTCTTCCAGTTTATCATTGGTGTGAACATTGAAGCCGCAATCCCCCGAACCATTTTTCAAATAATTTCTGTCTTTTCCGGAACCACTTGTTCACAGAGTTGTGGCCGGAAGGGACGTTTTTGCCTGTAAAATATTTTATTGGATTAAATTCAGAATGTTCGTGTATGTAAGTGTCAGTTGGTACAAATATTTTTTACTACATAATTCTTAATTGACTATCACTGTTCCAATGTCTAGGATACTTACAAGTAACCCTCGCCCCATGCCCACTCGGGATCGGAATGAAATTTTGTGGGAGCTTAGGTACCTGGCCCAATGTCCCAGCGAGAGCAAAAGTTTGTGCCATCTCGCCCTGGTTTGCGCGGGAAATCGCACAGAAGTTTTAAATTATAAATTCGTGAGCGTCCAACTTAAAATTTACCATGTTAAATCCCATAAGGAAACTGCATTTTCAAACACAAAAAAAAATAAAACGCGTAAAAGCTCATTAAAATCCCTTATAACACAATATAAGCATGGTTGCAAACTTGGTTTGTTCCATCTCGCCCTGGTTTCCGGTGGAAGCCGGATTTACGTTAGAATGTTTTTTAAAAAAGATTCGGGTCCCCTACGTCTGCTTTAAAATTGTGCATGTTATATCTCATAAGAAAATTTCATTTTCAAATTTCGCGATAAAAAAAGCGCAAAAGCTCATTAATATGTCATACAACATTACATTAGCACATTTTAGCAAACTGCGCCAATAGGACAATATTAGTGAAAATGTCCTTATTGACTTTAATTTTATACGGTGTGTTTCATAACCAGAGCTGCGTTCAAGTTCAAGTATAACTTGAAAAGTTCAAGTGCGAATCAAGTTCAAGTCAAGTCAAGTGCAGACAATTTTGTAACTTGAAACTTGAACATCAAGTTCAAGTGAAATAAAATTATAATTTTAACTTGAATTTTCAAGTTCAAGTTTGATCAAGTCCAAGTTAATAATTTATTACTTGATAGAAAAATCAAGTCAAGTTCAAGTACACTGAATGGAAGTACTTGAATAAAACTTGAATAAAACTTGAACAAAACTTGAACAAAACTTGAATATAATTTGGATTTTTGAAACTGAAAAGCAATGTAAGCATTGCGGTGTGAGGGTTGGCTCCCCTCACTAAAACTAATATGTAGGTGAGCCCTGCTGACAGCTCCTCTATGAGTTAATGATGAATAAAGAGAGGATAGTGAATTAGAAGATACGAAGCGGAGTGGTCGCCTGAGAGCATGCTCTTTTTTCATCTTCGGCATTTTTCCAAACTCCATAACCTTAAAATTAGTGTTTGATTAATTAAATAGATTATAATATAATTTAAGTAAGAGAGTGACTGAAAGAGTAACTCTCATTCTGGTGGAGGTGCGAGACCTTTTCCCTCCTCCCTCTCACATCCGCCAAGTTTTTTCTCCCTTTTTTCAGATTCTTTGTCAAGTTTTTTTTTTAGGCAGCCGCGTGATCCTCGATTCTTTTCAGGCCCACGGGAATGACCATCTGGGAAGAAACTCCAAACATCGGAGATTCCCAAATCTTCTGTACTGCAGCTTCCGGGACTTAGGATTTCCACCGAAATGTGTGAGTAAATCCTCCCATCGTTCATTAATTAATTTCATTTTTTTTTCTATCTCGTGCCTAGGTATCTTCCAGCATTTGCTTCGATCTCCACGTGGCCCTCCCGTATTTGATGTGCACGGAACATATGGCAGTATAACCAGCCGAGATCTCCGATCTTTTCAGTGCTACTTCTTTCTTTCATACCGGAGTTCACTGGTCCCTGGATTTCCACAGTGTGAGTAATCCTCCGTTCTTTCATTAATTAACTTAATCTTTTCAATCTGGTGATTAGGTATCTTCCGCCATTTTCCATCCTTACGGCGTAGTCCTCACATTCCCTGCGGAGGCATTTCCATTTTTGGTGCGCACGTACATTCGGAAATTTACCAGTAAGATCCATACGACATCAGTGAGGACAAGCTCTGCCGGAGGGTCCACATTTTTACAGTATCGGCGACCACCTCATCTCCGGACTTTCCCAGATTTGTGTGAGTCCTCCTCCGATAGTGTCATAACTCTTATTATTATACTTTGGTGTTAGCATTTGTTTCCAAGACCTCCCCGTTACTTTGGGCAACTCTCTGTTTGCACATCCAACCTCTACTCTGACGGAGGATTTACCCGACATCTACTCTTACTCTCAACGTGTTCGAGTGGGTCCTGCCTTCATTCATGTGTGAGTACTGTCCCTTGGATACCTCCTGACTCTTCTTGACACAATCAACCTGGCGTAAGTTGGGGAACCTCCAGTCCCGGAACCCATCTCATATACACAATTCTACGGCCCGGAGCCCCCCGATACACCGAATATCACCAAGTTTTCTATTTTCCGGCTGACGTATCTCCGGTCCCATTCACTGGAACCTGGTTGCATATTCCGGGGAATTCCGGCGCACATCCATCCCACGGATTATCCCCGAGTTTTGTAAGTTCTTTTCCTACATTTTCGGTGGTTACCCATATTATTACTTTTGAGGTCTAGGTTTTTCCCGACGTTTGCACTTACCTCCCTTTGTGTCCATCCATCTCTCTTCTCACTCCATCATGGCCGACCATAATGAGACGGAGGAGGAAAAAAAGGATCGGCTTCTCCGGTCTCGGGAATCTGATGAAAAATACCGGCGGCTAGACAAGTTCCGTCTGGAAGTCCGCCAGTACTCCAGCCAAGAGAATCCAGCATCCTTTATTGATGCCGTGAACCATTTCTCCGCGGACCTCTTCGTTACACACGACATGGTCATCCGGAACCTGTCCCGTCTCTTCCTGGACTCTCCGGACAGGGACGTCCGGGAGTGGTTTCAGTCAATCTTCCCCCGGATCCGGATGTTTCTAGATAGGAAGACGAAGTCATCTCAGGAGATCTGGGAATACGTGAGCGCAGAATTAAAGGAGCGCTTCGACCACGACCGGTTGAAGGCTGAGAAGCAGGCCGATCTGGATGCATACCGGTATCGATCCGGCATGACCCCTCACTCCTTCGTCGCTGGTCTCCAGAAACTTTGTTGGGACCTTGATCCCCTCATGGATGAAGAGGACATCGTCGAGAAGGCCCGTGGGAAACTTCCACTCCGGATGGAATCATTGGCCATCACTCCATCAAGGAACCTTCGGGATCTGGCGAGGAACCTTAAGGGTCTACTTCAGGATCCGGAACTCAACCCCGCCATCCGGCCTGTCCCTCCCCAGTCCTCTGTGGATCAGGCCCCTCAGCTAGGACCTGTATCCGTCCGAGCGCTGACGGTGGTCACCTGTGATTACTGCGGTCGTCAAAACCACATCATGTCCCAATGTCGGACAATGTTGCGGGATGTCACAGCGGGTAACACTCAACGGCTGACCGCCCTGGTCAACGCTGGGAAACCAGGAACTTCTGAGGTTAGTCTTCCACCACAACATAATTTGGTCCCTAATACTATTTCTTCTCAGCCTCCTGCGCAAAACCAGCAGTCACCGCTGCCGATGACCAGCCGACAACCATCACACCAGAACAATGGTGGCTCCCGAAACCAACGTGGGTATTTCCGCCGTCAGGACCAGTTCCCTCCGAACGGTCACTCCGGTTATTACCCCCCACAGGGTAACTACGCCTGTAGCTATCCATCTCATCAGGCTGTCAGTCCTCCTCTATTTTATTGGGACGGCCAACAGTACAGGCCTGTCCAGCCGCCGGCTCCACAGCAGCCGCCAAACCAACAAGGTTCTTGGGCGCCGTCGAACCCACCAAACAATACGGTCTCTGGCCCTCCTCCGCCCCAGCCAACCAACAATCAGGGAAACTGCTAGGTCTGACGTGCGGGGACGTTCAGACCAAGCAGCCTCAAAATATTTCCCCACTAATACAGCAGAGAATTAGAGAACTCGGCCTGACGAATCAGCCCGAATCCTCTAATTCTCCTAAGGTAGTATCGTTTCCTACGGGATTATCTCCCAACCTAGTACCTACCAGGAGTGCCGAGTTCACTCAGACTCCCAATTTAATTCCGGATATATCCCCTGTGGAGAGACCCGTTCATACACCGGTCAAGTCAACTACAATCAGTGACTCTACGGAAGCTCCCGTTCTTCTTCCGGAGTTACTTACGACTCCACAGAAATTCATTCCTATAGCAGACGGGGTCCCCCGGCCATCGTCTCCTTCTTCGGGTAGTGGATATTTATCCAACCCTTATATTTTGCCAAAACAATTCCTATGCAAACGCACACGGATGGCACTTAGGGCTATTCCCACGTGCCTTGACTCTAAAAATAACACAAAGATTTTTTCTTTTTTTCCCAACCCTACGGGTCATCTCGCTTATGACTCCGAACGGGAGATCAATGCGGAGTTCACTCGCCTCTCGCACCTGGCCTACTCGAGGCAAGATAAAATTTATCAGCTACGACTAGCAGGTTATCGTGTCCGTCTGCCTGCAACAGTGGACACGGGTTCCATGATTTCAACTATGGCTTCGGCTACTGCCGCTTATTTGGAGAACAAGTTTCCCAATTCTATTGTCATAGTCCCACATGAACCCAAGTACTTCTCCACCATTTGTAAATCCATGAAGGGTTCCTTTAATCGATCTGCAATTTTGTTTTTCAGAATCGACGATGCGCCGATGTCCAAACACAATTACAGATTTGCCATTATCGAGGAAATGGACACTCTCATCCTCCTCGGGTCTAATTTTCATGATAAATTCGGCTTGGACATGAATGTCCGGCGGGGATACACCCGATTTGAGGGACTCGATCCTCTGGCTCACGCCACAGCACATTCTCCAGTCTCAGTCGACGCTACTGATCATAGCCAGGTAGACTTGGAACCACCCGTGACTGACTCCCTTGAGTCTATCCGGCGCATGTCGGACACCTCCAAACAACATTACCAACGCCGACATAAACTGGCTGACTCTATGGCTCGCCGAATCGCCCGTGGGAATCCCGATGTCAGCGCATTTCCCAGCCGGGAATCAGCTACCTCTATACCTACCACTTACGATTCACGCATATGCAGTAGCTATGCTTTATTGTGTGAGGGCTCTTTAATTGCAGGCTCCAATCTTCCAGGTTACTCGACGGCTCACTCCGCTCATTCCTACTCCTCGATGTTCTCTCGGGGACCTACGGAAATTAAACCGATGACCTGGAGACGCCTCACAATTTACTCAGAGCACCCTGGTTACTCCGGGGACGTCATCCTCACATCCGACATAAACCCGGATAAGGGATTTTTATTTAAACATTCCATATTACGTTTGCGAAATGGTAAGGCTCAAATTGCGGTCGTCAACCGTAATCCTTATCCCATTTATGTTCCTTCCGTTAGGTATATCGGGAAAATAGAACCGTTTAATGGTACACAGATGCATCATAGTTCTCACCCCGCTCGCTTCCCTGATCCGGATATTACTCCGTTTAAGCTTCCTTTTAAGGAAGAGGAGGTCCATTTGGGATCTAACCTCACCTTTGATCAGCGGTATGCGATCCTCGCGGTTATAAATTCATACCTACCAAATTTTGCTCGGTCTGACGATGAGTTGGGAGTGGTTCACTATCCACAGGTAGTGATTAACACCGGGGATAGTAAACCATTCCACAAATCGCAGGTTCCCAATATTTCATCACTTTAGATGCCCTCTCCGGTTTCCTTCAAATGGAGCTCTCGGAGGAAAGCAAAATTAAGACTGCTTTCTCCACTCCGAAGGGGAAATTTTGTTACAACCGACTTCCCTTCGGTTACAAAAATTCCCCCGCGGAATTCCAGGCCATGATGGATGTGATTTTGGGAGACCTTAAAAATACTATTTGCCTCATCTATATAAAAAAGTTGAGGAACCGAGAGGAGGAAAAATCGGAGGAGGCCAAGAGAGTACTTTTTGTACAGTAGTAGGTTAAGTATTTATTAACAACCACAAGCCAAAGCTAAAGCCAAATATTAAATTAGAAACCAAATAATAGTTTTAAGAACAACACCAAAGATTATAGATTTAAGAACAAAACCAAAGATTATAGCGTTAGATGTTGCCGTGAACCAAGCCAAAGATAGAATCCAAAGAATAATATTATGTAATAGTAAGTAGTATGTAGTGTCATATATTTCATAGTAGGTAAGTTCATTTCTAGTCATTAGTTTAGTCATTAGGGTAGGGAAGATGAAAAGGAGAAGATGGAAATAAAGGAGGGAAGTGAGGAGATTGGTCAAGGTTTTTGGGAGTTGAGAGGGAGAGGATAGGATTGGGTGTTGGGGTGGCTTGTGGTATAGTAACTGGTTCAGCGCGGGGCGCGATACCAGTTGCCATGCCACAAGCAATGACACTGACATGCCCCCACCGGGGGTGTTGCCGTCCCGGCAATAAACTGCTGACTGGGACAAAAAGGGTCTCTACGTCGAGGGATCTTTATGATGGGCTCCGGATAGGGATTAGGAAAAAGAGGAGGAATAGGACGTTCATTAGGGGCAGGAGGGCGTTCATAAGGGAAAGGACGTTTGCGGAACAGAGGTGGCGGTGTTATTTTTATGGACATAAGAGGAACTGGCTTGTGCCTAGGTTTGGGTACAGGGTTAGTAACAGGGTTGGGAACAGGACTGGGGCGATAGAGTTGAGGAGGAGTGAATTTAAAGGAGACAGATTTCTTTTTACGGGAAGGATTTTTAATGGAGACGTTGGTGAGAGGAAGAGGAACGGGTGGGAGTTGGAGTTGGGACATTTGAAGGGTCACAAGAGGGAGCGTAGAGATATTAAAAGGAGAGACACTGGTAGTGAAGGATGGGATTTGAGGAAGTTCGTCAATCAGGTCGATAGGTCTCGGGGAGTTAGGTGGAGAATCGTCAGAATCAGTCAAATAGTTGTCAAGTCGGTGATTGTAATTTATAATAATTTCAGTAGGAGCTGGTGATAATGGGTTTTCATCAGGATTGGAAGGTACAGAGTCTTCATCAGGAATCATAGGGTTGATTGAGTCGGTAGACAAGGTACAAGGTCGAGTGTAGTCCGGGTCCATAGATCGGAGATCGTCAAAGGATTCCATCTGTAAATCAGAGAAACAAAATAAATTAATTTTTGGAATATTTTTACGGCTACTACGTCTGGGAGTAACGGAATAATCAGGAAAGTTAGATTTTGAAGTATTTGCAGGACTAGGATAGGATTTTGGTATTTCAGGGGTCTTAAAGATTTTAGAAAATGATTCCGAGAAATCTGGAGTAAATTCTGGAGGATTTGGTGGTACGGTTTCTAGTGATGGAAATTTCGGTTCTAGCTTCTTAAAGGAGATAATTTTAGAGGGACTGGACGGTGGAGATAAATCTCGTTGAATAAACTGTTTTAAATGCTGTACATGGGCTTTACGAATTTTATGTAAGGAAAAGGGACGCTTATCTTGAACTAAATAGGTTACCTGATTTAATTTTTCTAAAATAACATAAGGACCTTTCCAAGCGGGTAAAAACTTATCTACGAAGCCTGACTTTCTCTGGAATTCTGCAACTAAAACTAATTCGCCTAATGAAAATTCTATTGGGGGATGGGAAATGTCATAAACTATTTTAGATTTTTGTCGCGACTCGTCAGTGTTCTTACAAGCTATCTGGGAAGCAAACTTAACTCTTTTACAAATTGGGATCTCGTCAATATCATCTTGACGCCATAATAAGGAGGGAAACATTTTGTCACACGGTAAGATAGGATCTCTACCATGCATTAGGAAATACGGGGAGAATTTAGAAATAGAGTGTTGGGTGGTATTGTGAGCAAAGACTGCAGAGGGTAACCAAGTTTCCCACTGATCATGTTTATCAGAGAGAAACTTAGAAATGACTCTCTTTATCGTTCCAATATGACGCTCAGTCAAACCATTAACATTATGAGCCTGGGGAGGGGTAACATGTAAATTAATGTGGAAATCAGAACAAAATTTTTGGAAAGCAATGGAAGTAAAGATCGTTGAGGGGTCAGAAATTAATAAATTGGGAATTCCTAGGCGATAAATCAAAATTTCTAAGAGAGCTTTAACTGCTTCATAACTATTTTGTTTGGGAATGGGTTTTACATCTACAAATCTAGTTAAATGATCTACGCAGATGAGAAAATAAATATTACCATTGGGACTTTCTGGAAAGGGGCCTACAAAATCTATTCCACAAGTTTCAAAGGGGATTTTAGGAGAGGGGAACGGTATTAAAGGACCATGAGTTGGGAAATTTCTGTGATTATAAAGCTGACAGGTATAACAGGAATCTACGTATTTGTGAACATCTTTGGTCATTTGGGGCCAAAAATAACGGGACCTAATTGTATTAAGGGTTTTATTTACTCCAAAGTGACCACCTGAGGGAGAATCATGAACACATTTAATTAACTCATTACGGGAAACTTTAGGAATGCATAATTTCCATAGTCTATCTCCTACCTTATTATTAGCTTTATAAACTAAACCATCAATAATGTTAAAATCTGGGTACTTATCATCTAAAGGGGAAGGATTTCTATTTTTGTGAATTAGAATAGGGAGAATAAAAGGGTCTTCTCGCTGCTTATATAATAGGTCACTAAGAGGAGAAAGGTATTTATCTTCCAAATTAATATTACAGAGGGAGGTAGATAACTCTGGGTAATCAGTTTCTAAATCTGGGGCGGGATATACTGGAGCTCGGGATAAGGCATCTACGTTAGAGTTTAAGATTCCTTTCTTATAACGGATGGTAAAATTATAAGGTTGAAGGGTAAGACTCCATCGACATAATCTACCTTTTAATTGTTTAGAGGTCATCAGAAAAGTTAGGGAATTATGATCAGTGACTACAGTAAACTCACGACCATAAAGATAGGGGTGAAAATGTTTTACTGATTCAACTACAGCAAGGGCTTCTAATTCAGTGACGTGATAATTAACTTCATGTTTATTCAAGGAACGGGAATAATAAGCTATGGGGTGTTCAGTGTTATTTTGAATTTGGGAAAGACAACTAGCTACACCTTCATAGCTAGCATCACAAGTTAAAGTTACAGGACAATTTTCATCAAAATGGGCAAGGATTGGAGCAGATACCAATCTGGACTTTAGTTCTTCGAAGGACTTCTGACATCCATCATTCCAGACGAATCTCGCATTTTTATGTGTAAGGGCACGTATGGGAGCAGTAATCTTACTAAATTGGAAGACAAACTTACGATAATAGGAGCATAGGCAATGGAATCTACGGACGGAATGAATATCTTTGGGAACAGGGTATTCGGACATTACTTTAATTTTATCAGGATCAGTTTCAACCCCTTCGCGTGAAATCACATGACCTAGGTATTTCACTTTAGTCATAGCAAATTCACACTTAGAAGGTTTGAGAGTTAATCCTGATTCTACAATACGCTGGAGGACTTGGGCAATATGGGACAAATGATCTTTAAAGGATTTGGAATAAACACAAATATCATCTAGGAAACAAATTGCTATAGACCACTTAAGATTTCCTAACATTTTATTCATCAAGTTTTGGAAGGTTTGGGGAGCTGAGGCTTGACCGAAGGGCATACGATTAAAAGTAAAGGTTCCGCTGGGAGTTACAAATCCCGAATATTCTTTAACTCTATCGGAGTTTTTAATTTGATGGAAGGCTGATACAAAATCTAGTTTAGAAATAAACTGGAATCCGGAAAGGGCATCAAAGATAGTATCTTGACGATCTAAAACAAAGCAAGACTTTTTACAGCGGGAATTCAGTTTACGGAAATCTATTACCATACGAAAGGTGCCATCACTTTTCTTAACTAATAGGTAGGGACTAGTAAAAGGAGAGGTGCTAGGTTCAACTACCCCTTGCTCAATTAACTTCTTAACTTGCTTATCAAATTCCTTACGTTCTAAGGGAGAGACATGGTAAGGACGGGATTGAAAAGGAGTTTTATCCTCGAGTTCGAAATCATGCTCAAGTAAATGAGTACATCCGAACTCATCATCATAAAAGGCAAATGCCTTCCGGTAAAAGGAAATAAGACGTTTGAGAGAACTAACTTCATCTAAATTTAGATGATCGGCTAGGGGGATGGAATCTATTTGAGGATCAATAGGAAAGTTCCAAGGAACTTCAGGGATAACGGGGTTGGAGGCTTCTTGGATACTTAAACTGTTAATTGGAATATTATTAAGATTATCATTAAGGGGACCTACTATTTCCGAATTAAGATCTAGTTTACCAAGATAAGTTTTTGCAGGGAGCTTTACATAATTATTAGAGGGATTAGAAATAGTTAAACATGTTAAATTATTTTCAACAGACAACAAGCAATAAGGAATTAAAATATTATTTTTAAATTGAACTTGACGAAAAGGGAGAAATACAGCATTATCACAACTGGAATAAGTTGAAGAAGCTGGAATTTTAACTGTGGATGAGGGAGAGATCTCTATAGGGTAAATTGTTTGAAGATAACCTTTAGGTAGAGGAGTCTGTGTTTGGGAAATTAAAAGAATAGTTTCTGTCTGGGTAAAAGAATCGAGGGTATTGTTATTAATAGGAGCCTTAATAATCCCAGTATCTACATTTAAACAACAAGTACAAGATGTATTTAAAATATCTACAGAGGAAGGAAAAGTCAATAAATTGGTACCGAAATTAATCGTAGCTTTATTTAAATGTAAGAAGTCATATCCTATAATTACAGGATAGGAAGAGTTGGGGACAATTAAGAATTTCCAAAGTGTAAAATAATTATTTATTAGTACCGGGAGCTCAATTCTATGTGTAATTACTAATTTCTGGTCAGACTTAACTGCGAGACAGAGATGAATAGGAATATCTAAAGGGGTAGCAGTACTTTGGGCAGTCAGAGGAAGAGTTTTAAAGAAGTCTTGACTAATAACACACACTGCAGCTCCAGAATCTATCATAGCTTCCCTATCTAGAAAGGCTATAGTAATAGGCAAACACAGTAACCTAGGATTAATAAGAGTAGAAGCTAAATCATAAATTTCACCTAATTCAGAATAATGGGAACTGTCATAAATAAAGGAGTCAACCGAATTAAAGTAAAGCGGGGTTTCAAGAAGAGGAGCAGTAACATCAGCCTGGTTAACCCGTAATTCCAGGCTTATTGGTTTAACTGATGTTGACGGGAATTATTATTTTGGGACATGAGAGAAGGAATAGCTTGATTATTTGGGGCTCTATTAGACAATAGCCTATCAGATTGATTCCGCCAGTTCTGGGAGCTACCTTGATTATTGTTACCTAGACTGGGGAGCTCATGACGTTGGACGAAATTTTGGGCTTGGAAGCTAGGCATGTAATCATTTTTCATGGCATGGCAATTTCTCATAATATGACCCTCACGATTACAATAACCACACAGCACCTTGGGTACTTGTGATGTAGGAAGGGGTGGAGGAGGAATATTAGGATTGTACAATTCTGAATGAGTGAGGGAATTGGAGACTGGGATAGGAATTGTAGGCTTAGAGAAAAGTACAAAGTTAGGGTCCTCACTATTGTACTTTAGTTCCCTTAGGAAATCAGGGACGGTACCTGTAGAACCAATAGTCCTACGAATGGTATGGGCTAGCTGGGTAGGTAGACCCTTGAGGAGATAACGCAGCTGGTCATCGTCACTCATGTCAGGGTTCATTCTGCGGAAGAGGCTTAACTTGTCTGTGACATAGTCAATTGGGTCCTCACTACCGAATCTGAAATTACGGGACTTGTTCAGATTCTTGGCTACCCGGGAATCGTCATTTTCAGGGAAATAATTGGAAAGGTCTTTCTTAAATTTACTATAAAGAGCCTTGGAGGACTGAGCACAAAGGGCTGCAGTATACAAATGAGAGTAGCAGGTCCACCAACTATTGGCAGTACCCACTAATACTTTACCGACGTTACGTAAACGCCAGAATTCATCCAATCTGTAATGCAGGGATATTTCCTCAAAGGAAGAAAGCCACTGCTGGACCGATGATTTACCATCAAATGTAGGAAGATCATTAAAGATCTGGGATACCGAAATATTGTAAGACATAATAATTATAATTGAGTCAGATATTCAAATTGAAATGATTGTAATGTATAGTAATTAGTGTAATTGCGAGGGTGGATGCTAATTTTAGCTGACCACTGTGTAAATGTGTAGGTAGGAATTCGTAGTTAATTAAAACAAAAGAAATAATAAATAATATTCAAACCTGATACCACTCGCTTGGCTTAGAGTAGGCACAGGCAACACACAACTACCACCAAGGTACAGGATGAGGTATGAGGAAGGAGTAGGAATCACATAAATATTACACAAACAATCAATAAATACCTTCAATCAGTTAAAGGTCTGGGTTGGTCTTCAGGAACCTGGATAAATCTTCAGAAATAAGAATTGGGATCCGTCGAGGAAATCTTCTACTATCTACCGTTACAGTTTGTGTTAGATGATTTGTAACAGTTATTACCAACCTAAAGTAAATGTACACACAATTATGAGTAACACCCGTTTCTAAATAAAATGTCCATCCGATGTCAAAACTAGCTAATTCAGGGTTATTCATAAATACAATTAAATTGGACAGCTATCCCAGTCAAAATTATAAAATACCAATTAATCTCCTTAATCCAAATCAATTTTCCATAAAAACAATACTTCCGATCTCAAAGTCAATTTTCTAAATTATGCTCAATAATCAAAATTAAATTCAATACTCACGATCAGAAACCAAATTACAAACTGAATTCCAGTCCAAATTACAAAATCAATTATTATTCCAAACTGACAAACTAATTCCACAAATTGAATTCAAATTCTAAACACTGAAGACGAATACAAATTCCAAAACTCAATATCTCAAAATTTCAAATCCTAATACTCAAATTAAATGATTTCAAATTACGAAAACAAATACACCTTCCAAAAGCAAATTTCAATACCAAAATTAAACACAAATCGAATTTTCAAACATGAATCTAAATTCCAAAAGTAAAATCCAGTTACAGAAACAAATTCCAATTCTAAAAACTCAATATAAATTTTAAATTTCACTCAAATCCAAAAGCTTACGTAAAATCTTATTCATCCTCAATTCTATAAACCAATTCACCTTCAATAAATCTCACAATACGTACTTAAAGAACGCATAAATAATTAAATTCTCAATCAATATTTAAATTCCAATATCATACTAAAATTCTAAACTTTAATTATTATCTCATTATTACAATCACGTCCAAATTCAAAATACAATAGACTGCTTTAATTTAAGACAAGCCTAATTCGCATGTAATCATAAAAGTAAAAGTAAGTTACGATTTGTTTTTTTTCTTCTGGAAATGAAGGAAGGTAGAGCTTGGATGGGTTGATTCACAGAAGCACCTGAGGTAGAAGGATGAAAATCGTGTTGAGTTGAGAGGTTACCCGTTTTATTACAGCTGGTAAATGATTTCCAATCAATGAGATATCCGGATTAAATTAATGTAACTAAATAAGATCAACAGGAAAATAAATCAATTAGTTGTCATGGAAATTTTATAATGAGATGGAAAACCAAACAGGATAAGGAAAGTAGGTGGCTGGAAAGGAACATGGGCAAATTTTCATTAACACTATTATTTATTTATGTATTTCCATGTATTTATTTATTTATTTTAAAACCTTGAGTACCTGACACTTAGTCACAAAATGTACCTGAGTACGGGATTGAACTCCTGAAGAAGTCTTCAACAATCACAGTTGTACCTGAGGGAAACGGACGGAGAGAAAACTTCGGTTTTCTTCAAAATAAACCACGATACCCCGCACCTAAAAAAGTTGAGGAACCGAGAGGAGGAAAAATCGGAGGAGGCCAAGAGAGTACTTTTTGTACAGTAGTAGGTTAAGTATTTATTAACAACCACAAGCCAAAGCTAAAGCCAAATATTAAATTAGAAACCAAATAATAGTTTTAAGAACAACACCAAAGATTATAGATTTAAGAACAAAACCAAAGATTATAGCGTTAGATGTTGCCGTGAACCAAGCCAAAGATAGAATCCAAAGAATAATATTATGTAATAGTAAGTAGTATGTAGTGTCATATATTTCATAGTAGGTAAGTTCATTTCTAGTCATTAGTTTAGTCATTAGGGTAGGGAAGATGAAAAGGAGAAGAAGATGGAAATAAAGGAGGGAAGTGAGGAGATTGGTCAAGGTTTTTGGGAGTTGAGAGGGAGAGGATAGGATTGGGTGTTGGGGTGGCTTGTGGTATAGTAACTGGTTCAGCGCGGGGCGCGATACCAGTTACCATGCCACAAGCAATGACACTGACAATATTGATGATGTCTTGATTTTCGCGAAAACCTTCGAGGAACTCCTCGCTCGTTTTCGACTCGTGATGCACCGTGCATCCTCTTTTAATTTAACATTTAAATTGAAGAAATGTTTGTTTGGGTATCAGGAGTTGCACTTTTTAGGCCACGTGATTAGTTGGGAAGGCACTCGACCAGATCCTGGCAAACTTAAGGCGGTGTCCAACTTTCCCAGTCCCAAGTGCCTGAAGGATGTCCAATCCTTCCTGGGATTCTGTAATTATTACAGAAATTTTGTGCAGGATTTTGCCGGCAAGGCTAAGGCCCTCCACGCCCTCACGCGGAAGGAGGTATTATTCCATTGGGGTCCTGAAGAGGAAGAGGCTTTTCAGTCCTTGAAGACCGCCATTACGTCCACTCCCGTTCTGGATTTTTTCGACCCCGAGTCCGAGATTCGTTTGGTAACCGATGCCAGCTATTACCGCATTGGTGGGGCTTGTGAACAATCCAGAGATGTTAAACTCTGGAGGCCCATTGCTTATACATCTCGACTGTTAAAAGGGGCTGAATTAAATTATTCAAACCCCGAAAAAGAATGTCTTGCTATTGTGAATGCCTTTAAGGTATTCCGCCCTTATGTATACGGACGACGGGTCCAGGTGCGGACCGACAATGCGGCTTTAACGTCCCTCTGCACAATGAAGGACCCTCACTCCCGTATTGCTCGGTGGCAGCTCTTTTTGGCGCAGCAAGAAAAGAACATCATTCACGTACCTGGGAAACAGATTCCTCACGCCGATTGTCTCTCACGCTATCCGATTCGGTCGCTTACACTCCCAGTCCCATATTTAACCCGTCACCAAATTACGGAGGACGAACCTGTAATTCAGGCGGTTCTCGGTGGCAATGTGGAGGCTTTCGTTGAGCACCAACAGAAGGACGCCGCCCTAAAAGCTGTTATTGATGATCTCCAACTTAATGGTCAAAATGATGGACTTAAGGGTAATAAATTTTCCAAACAATTTGCTCTAATCTCTAATCTTTTATTCCGTATAGATAATTCCTCTTGCGAGCCTTACAAACTCGTCATCCCTCCGACGCTTCGGACCCCAATCCTCAAGTTGGCTCATGATGACGGTCTGGATGGAGGTCATGTGGGTCTATACAAGACCTACCAGAAACTCTACCGACGATATTATTGGCGTCGCATGAAGGAAGACATCTTGGAGTACATTAAAGGATGTACCACCTGCCAGGCTGGAAATCCCCGTACAACCAAACCTCATGGACACATGAAAATTGTCCCACCTCCTGACAATGTTTTTACTCGGGTGGCCATCGACTACGCCGGGCCCCTTATTATGTCCAGGTCAGGTAAAAGATATATTTTCGTGGCCATCGACCACACCAGTAGGTTCGCCTGGGCGGCGGCCACTCCTACAGCAACGGCGGAAGACTCCGTGCGTTTGCTCAAAAAATTAATTTTTGAGCAGATTGGAGTAGTACCTCAGATTGTCTCCGACAATGGCCCTCACTTTACCGGTAAGGTGTTTACCGATTATTTAAAAAAGAAAGGCGTCCAGCACATCCGGATAATGCCTCACCATCCCGAATCAAACGGGAATGTTGAGCGTAATAATTTAGAAATTAAGAGGTACTTAAAAAAATATGTTGCTTACCACCGCGATGACTGGGATGAGCATTTGGGAAAAGCTTGTAAAAGCCACAATATGCATGTTCATGCCGTTACCCAATATACTCCCTTCAGCCTTGTCTACGCTGTCCAACCAAAGACTCAGTTAGACTTAATGACCCCGGTGATTACCATTGAATCCCCACATTCTCCGTCCCAGTTAGAGACTACTCGACGGGATCGAGTGTTCCGTGCCAATTTGAACACGACAAAGTCGCAGGAACAGAGGGCTAAAAAATTTAATGTTAATCGGCCTCTTAATAATTTTTGTTTAGGTCAATTAGTCTGGGTTCAGGATACCCGAGCCTCGGGACTTGACCTACGATGGATTGGTCCCTATCAAATTGTCAAGGTACGTGGGGACACGTCTTTCTCGGTGGCTTATCGTGGCAACAACCGTCGAGCCCACACCCAGCGAAATGTCCACTCCCATCGGCTGAAGCCATACCTTCCTCCAGTAGCTTGGCAAGGTCAGTACGATGATATATTCGTACACAAAACTCTGGCCGAGTTTCATCCTCACAGATCATCTGAGCGTACTATTCTCCGGGAACCTCCCCAGTATGCACCTGTTGTTAAAGACGTCATTTCCCAATACGGCGACAGCCAGGACTCTGGATGTGACTCACCAATCCGGTCTCGTACATTTTATAATAGCTCCAGGAGCTCTTCAGGTTCAGGTACCCCATCAGGGGAACCAACCCACCACTCTTCGGAGGGTGAGTATTTACCTCCCCACTCAACACAAACGACGACTTTTCGCTCGCCTATCGTAACTCGGCAACGTTCGAGACGGGAATCAGGAACGGCTGAGACCCCTCCTACTATTAATCCCATACCAATTCCTACAGGTAATCCTACCCCTGTATACAACATCACTCATTTCTATAATATGCCAGGAGGGCCGCCTAATTCTTTTCTGCAGGTGGGCTCCTCGCTTCCCTCGGCTACCCCCAACCAACCGTCTCCGACCACCGTTGTTGACCGACCTGGGGACACCAACATCCCTAGCCCCACCAATGCTCCACAGTTGATAGACGAGTCCATCCCAGTAGCAAACTTTTATTTTGGTGATAACCGGAACGACGGTGCGGAACTTCCTCCGTCTTTATCGCCCCACTCTCCGTTAGGATTTCCCGTAAAATCCGATCCTCAGGTTCGAGTTACCCCTCTTACGACTGAGACGACACCCTTTTGCTTCTCCAATGTCTCTGCTACCTGTGACCAAAATATTATGGCTCCGCCATTTCCCGGTGCCACGACGGCGAAACCTCCGGTCAGGTCTGTGACCCCTGGCCGAATTAGTTTTAAGCCGGCTCATTTTGTCCCTCCGGTTTTTAACCGGAGTGCCGAAGAACTTTACCTCGCTGACCCCACCAATCCGGGTCCCACTCCCACTGTCTCTACAAATGACTATCCATTCCCTGCGAGTATTGATTGCCAAATCATACCCACGGGCCCAACTGCTTGTGATATAGTTCTTCACCAACTAGAGCAGGTTGCCCCTGTCCCGTCCGAGTGTTTCCAACCATTCGAGTTTACCTCAACTGGTAATTCACGGAGATCGCCTCCAACCCACTCACCTGACGGGTCTTCAAACATTCCCGGAACTCAGTTGAGCTCCGAAATGTTCACGGCGTCCCATGGATTGTCGGGGCATCTCGACTCCTCCGAGATTATACCCTCCAAAGTCTTCCACTCGTCTACACATAATTTATCTAAATCCATTTTTGAACCTAACACTAACAATATTCATGACCTCTCTTCTTTACAGGAATCACCTATTACCCCAGCCGAGGATAAGAGTCCTGTGCGGAGATCGAGCCCTCAGACAATCACTAACCCACCTTTAATTTTTACTCCCGCAGGTCGGCCGCAACCACCTTTGACCCCGCCTCAGATGGACTACTCACCGTATCGGCTACCACCGATTTCTCAAACAGTGATGACTCCACCATCCTCCGAGTCTACGGTAAAGCCGACACCATCCCGGTTACACTCCGCTCGGGATTCCGTTGCCATGCGCAAGCACAAAAAGAAATTACGAAAACGTGACCGTAAGGCCACGTCCATCGTGGACTTGGCTGCGTCGTCAACGACGGTCGGGGAAGTTACCGACCCCGGTATGGGTAATGTGTCTCATCGTTCCTTTGCGGAGGTAGTAAAAAGTCATGGGAATACGTCATCTCAAGACATTCCCTGTGTTGGTAAATTTAGGGATCCTAATTCCCGCCCGGGTCATGCAATTTTGGATTTATTCCGGTCTCCTCCGGCGGCTTCCCGCACCCCATCTAAAATACCAATTTCTAACATATCTCTACTTTCCCATACACATTCAGGCGATTCGCTGATGAGTGGTCGTGTCACCATAGGCGACATCCCACTCGTCAATCCATTTTTGAGCCCTCGAAAATCTGTAAATTCTGCAGGTCTGGCTCCATTATCGTTAAAAAAATCTAACTCGGGTACCTCCTTGTTTATTCCGACAGGTTTACCCACGGATGGTCCCATCGGAGCTTCACATGTGCGGGACGCACACATCCCTGGGACCGGGAGAGGTTCGGGTGTTCCCGAAAAATTATCGTCGGTGCCACCGACAAGATTGGGTGTGTCACCCGTAGTACACTTTCCAGGGAGGCCTCTGCTCCCCATCACCAAAAAGGCGCCCAAGGTGTTGGCGGAAATACCGCCCCCCGAGGTAACCCGACCTTTGCCGGTGCCCCCGGTCACTCACAGAGTCTCTGTAAAGGGTCCTCATGAGGAACTTTCCCGTCCATCTAAATTGCCAGGACTAAAAAGCCCAACCCCATCAAAGCGGGTACCTCAAGAATCCGCAATTAAGGGCCAAGTTGCTTATCCGGAAACGGAGGATTTTGGTTGGACAACAGTACCGCCCAGAAAAGCCTCCACCGCCGTTGCGAAAAAATCCTTTTCGCAAAGCCCGGGCTCATATGACATTCGTCCTCCTGAAAGCAGGAGATATCCGAGTCGGAACCGGAAGCCCCCAGAAAGGCTTCAGTCGAGTCGTAAATAATCTTCAGAACTTGATTTCGTGTATCGGGAATCATCTGTAAGGTTTTATTTTTTTTATATTATACTTAAATTCCTTAATCCCTTAAACATTTTTTTCACACGTTCCCTCCGATCTTCATTCGAGCGCGCGACTGTGTTGTAATGTGGTAAGCTGGTCGACCGTTCTCCAACGTCCCCGCTGCTTACGATTACCTCCAAAAGCCTACAGGCTTAAAGGTCATTTTTTTTAGTCCCTCATTTCTCACAAATGACATGGGCGCACACCGATATGATACATAGCTCGAACGAGAGTGCCTGATGTGTCCATATTTCCCATACATTACTTAACCTATATACCCCCGTAGGGGTTGACTCCTCCTTGCTAGGCGGTCGCTATCTTTGTTCCACAAAATTGCGAACACTTAATTTCTTAGCCTAACGAGCACAAGGCTCTACATAAATAGGGCTCCTCTATAGCCCACTATACCTATCAAAATATTGTACGTATATATTTAATTATTTACATTCATTTGTTTTTGTTCAGTCCACACACACACATTTACACTACTACGAATGGCTGGTAGCTATCCTACGGCCTCTCGTATAGGTGTCACATAAATGACCCTCGCTAAGTAAGGTAAGCGAGCGGCGTCATCCTTCCTTTCATTTCCACAATTTTCTCTTTGAAGGGTTTCTCCTTTCTTCACCTTGACCTTCAGTCAAATTGAGTCCTGAACGGTGTGACGGTAGGTCCGTCCTTCCAGTTAGGGGAGAGGGAGAGGAACGACCACATTCCTACTTACCATTTGATTTTTATTCAAACCTGAATACCTATTTGTGACTATCGCCATCACTAATTTTCCTGTCCATACAGGAGCCCACAAAAACTCAGGGCCCTAATCGAGAATTTCCTTTCCGAGTTAAAAAAGAACTTATCAGTTCAACCTTCAAGGATACCACCGGTCATCCTACTTTTTGTCAGCGCTTGACCTCCTATCACTAACTGAGTCGATCACACAAACATATCCTTATCTTTAGTCAAATGTTCCTATCTATGTAAAATCCTACGAGGAAATATCCTACACAACTTATACCACAAGTCTGGTCCTCCTGGACCCCTCCATCAATTTTATATTTCATTACCCACTTACCTTCACGACCTCGTGGACGTCTCCAATTTCTCTCTCCATCCGAGTTAACTGCTGTCACTCTGTTCCCTTCGGACTCTCCTCCTAGGCTCTATTCTGAAACTTTTACAGACACTCTACGGAACGTAAGTCTCCGAGTATTTTATCATTATAAGAATTTGATTCGGTGCTATCCTTTGGCCTACGGAGCTCTCCGCTATACTTTACTTACAATTACTCGAGGCGTTTTCACAACCCATTATTATTTTTAAGATCAGTATGGCGCAACAGGTCCTTTGAAAAGGTACCCCCGTACTACCATCTCGGCTTTGCAATACATTGTTGCAACGCAAGGATTTCGACCGGGTTCAACAACACCCGCACTTCCTCCAGCGAGCGGATCCCAAATGTCCCACGGAGTGCTCCGACTTACTCCATTCGGTCCAGCATCACCTCGTCACTATTTGTCCCTCCAACCAACTACTGCAACACTACAGGGAAGAGTGGATGGGACTCTATCTCCGGTTGCTCGACACGGATTCTCATATCCGTTTTGGTGTCCGGATAATGGACGTCCGCATAGACCTCCCCACCGATCCCACCTATACGACCGAGGCAATCTTGACAGATCTCGAGATTCTCCGAAATCACATGGGAGACCCCGGCTGGCCCCGCTTTGTCATTTTGACACGCATCCTTACGTTACAACAACGTGACCTCACCGCGCAATTTTGTCTAAATTGTGCCTCTTCCTGCCACTTGGAGAGGGATTGTTCCGACGCGCCGGCCAGCGACCTTGCGTTGAACACCCTCCAAGACCGCTTGTCCCGTCTTCAACATCTTGTGTTCCGGACCGAAAAGTTTCTGTCGGAAAAATCCGATCCTGCTACCCCATGGCGGGAAACCACCGTTCTTGAATCCATTCCCGAAACCGAGCCCAATACTGGATCTTCCACCAGATTATCCGCCGATTTTTTTACTCTCATGGGAAACACAGTCCCTGAAGTCACCATAACCGTTCAGGGCGGCTATTCCAAAAAATTTCACCGGTTGGTGCTGGTTGCCCAATCTCCGTTCCTACAGGCGCAATTGGCGGGAACCACTCCATCAACTCACCCAGACGTCTATGCTGTTGCATGGCCGGCTTGTTCTCCGGAAGCTCTGAATTTTCTCTGGCAATTCCTCTACCACGGCAACGTCTCCATTCCCCCCGACCGTTACGACGAGACCTTCGCGCTCTTTGCGAAATTGGGAGTCAAACATTTTCCAGTTCGGTCCTCCCCGGCGGATTCGGTGGCAAGGGTCAAGACTGATGTCCCGACGTCGGCGGCGGAAAACTCCTGCATTGATTTGCCGTCACTAAAATAACACATTATATTTTTTTCTCTTTTCTCATCAAATTTTTGTGTATTTGCGAGAGGTTGCTGAATCTTTTCATTTGCCTTCCGGGCGCCACCTAGCAAGTGCAGGCAGTACCCGTTACGTGCTTAACTATTACTGTCTCCTCGTAATATTCCATTTTTTCATTCATTAAACCTATGTAATTAAACGGTAATCGTCCGAGTAAATTTTTTTTTTGACTATATACGGCTTCTCCGTCATATACATATGGCTAGCATTCCGTCCATACGTACGAGTTATGTGTATCGCAGTGCAGCTTACGTTTATTACATGCGGCGAGTTACCGCTCCCCAAACCCTTCCCTTCTTTAGGGTTGTCTGTACGTACAGTCCACTCCGGCAGTGGCCTCCCCTTTATATTTTACTCCCTCTCACTCACTCATTCTCTTCCCATTCTGCGTGCCACACAGTCGTTCCGTTGGACACCGCTATTCCCACTATTTGGTATACGCCATTTTTTCTTACTCCATCTCCGTCTAATTGCGTGTTTTTTCCCAACTCGTGAGTGCACACTTCCAGTTTTATTTTTTTCCATCTCTTTGTGTGTAAAATATTTGCGACTGGTATTGTGTGTGTAGGTAATGAGTGCTGGGTGATCCTTCTTATTCCTTCGTGCTTATTTTTTTTTTGTTGTTGTTTTGGTTTTCCAGGAAATGGCCGACACAACTTCTCCCAGTCTAGTGGACCTGAAATATGTGCGCGATGTGCAGATAACTGCAAGCGAGATACTCCTTGGTCTCGAACGTTCAGATCTTCAGCACGCCCGTGATCATCTTCGCGTTCTTCGGCAGGAATTTTTGCAGTTCATCCCTCCAAGCCCGTTCTTGAGTTTCGCCGAACCTATCCAAGCTAACGGATCCCACGTTCACCTTATTCAGGCCATTATCGCTGATTTAAATATACTTCCAACGGTGCTCTCGGACCCCGATTACATCATTTTGGGTCATCTAACGTCCCTTACGGACCTTCTCTGGTTAAACCTGGAACAGGACATTCATCACCCCGACAAGGTCCGCCACCATTCACATCGCGGGTAACTCCTCGGACCTTGGATGTGCCCGGGACATTTACACGCTGTACTTCTCCAACGGGCTCTATTCAACAACCTACTGACATTACGCTTGACTCCTCTGTGGGTTCTGCCTCGGATTTTGATCCCACACCTGAGGTAATTACGATCCGTTCCTCTGATGCCTCCGCATCGGATTTCGATCCCAAGTTGGAGGTTATCACCGTCAGCTCCTCCGGCTCATCTTCGCCGGTCTCGGATCTCAACGTTGACGACGCTGAGCACCGTTCCGCTGAGGTCACTTCCACGGACTGGCCCGAAGTTCCTGTGATGGACTCTACCTCACGGCCGCCCATACATACATTACCGGCTCCGCCAATGTCGTGCGAGCCCTTTGTACCACGGCCCTCACCTCAGGACATTAAGAAGTGGGGCGTTTGGACTTATACCCCTGGTCAAGGGTATTGCCCACCAACGGCTGTCGACATCACAGATCAACCGATCTACACCGCCTACCTTTTTGCCCATGAGGACTTAGATACCGCTTTTACACCGGTGGGCCGCCGCCAGGATGCACTTTCGGCCTTCGCCAGCCCCTGCAAGGTGACGGCGGTCATGGACCCTAAGATTGCGGAGACAACCGTTCGTATGTTGCGGCTCTTCGGCACCGTTCCTGCTCTGAAGAAATTCCTTCATAACTTCAAGGCCCTTATATGCGGATGGCATGGGCCTACGAAACCTTCCATCATCCGGCCTTACTGGGACCCATCCGAGGTGGTTTATGGATGGGACCGCAAAGCTTTCCCCACCGTGATTTACCGTACGTCTCCGGTCTGTGGTTTCTACTCCTCGAATCATTCCATCTGTAGGGGTTCACATTATCTTCGGGCTCACGGGGGATGCTTCCGCTGTCGTGACCCACACGCGACCCCCCAGAGCAACTCCTGCTCTCTATATCCCGGCCGACATTCTGAGGATTACTTCGACCTCTACCTGCCCCCCTGGATGGACGCCAGCGTTGAGCTTCCTATTGAATAATTATTGGGCTTCTCCGTACACACCGTCATTTTTTTTGTTTGTTTGTTGTGTGGTTCCAGGCATTACCCGAATGTTGTATGTTTTGTGTTATAAGTATGGAGTTTCCCATTGTCAGTGCCCTTCATGCTGCATTCTATTTTCTAAGGATTGTTAATTTTTGTTGTGGGTTACAAGCCCCACTGTATGCTATTTTGTGCGTGCTGTGTTCTTTCTATAGGTCCGGCTGCTTCCGATGAATTATTTTCAAGTTTTCCCTTACATATTAACCAATTTTTGTTCGTCTTCCCCACACTTTCCCCTACGGGCTTTCACTGGGACAGTGAAAGTGGTGGTGGGGGGAAGATGTGAGGGTTGGCTCCCCTCACTAAAACTAATATGTAGGTGAGCCCTGCTGACAGCTCCTCTATGAGTTAATGATGAATAAAGAGAGGATAGTGAATTAGAAGATACGAAGCGGAGTGGTCGCCTGAGAGCATGCTCTTTTTTCATCTTCGGCATTTTTCCAAACTCCATAACCTTAAAATTAGTGTTTGATTAATTAAATAGATTATAATATAATTTAAGTAAGAGAGTGACTGAAAGAGTAACTCTCAGCGGAATTAGTGGCATCTTTGCATACCACTAAAAATAATATTGAATGCGAATCATCATAATATTAACATCTTTGAGTTTGTCTTTATTCCATCGGCATTACGAAGCCCAGTGGTCGAGATCGAGAATAATTATTGTGTCCTGTTTCCATATTTTGAATAATTAAAATTCCCTACTTATTGTTTTATAAGGATGTTGTTGATACTCGGGGTTCTTGTTCCATTATAAAATTGAATAAATTGTTTAGTTCACCTGTTCTACTGTAAAGCTGAGGAGAGCAATTTTATTATTCCCTGTAAGAATGATTTTTGCTGATATTAAACATGATGGCGCAGATGAACAACAAACAATCTTATAAATAAATATTGGTTAAGCAAAATTAACGACCACAAATATTCATGATTATAACTGCTGTTTACACTCACCAAACGAGTGCAACGTAATGTGAACAGGCCAATAATACGATTGCTAACCTGTTAACTATAGAAATTAGTAAATTAGACTACAATGCTTACAGTTATTTGATCATATATTTTAAAAATTTTGGCAATTTTAAAGTAAAGAATTTCGTCTGCATGCCGTTTAGTTTATCCTAATTACGGACTAACCATTATCAGCTATAATAATTGTGGACGAAATTTCTAGTATTGTTTATTCATTTACGAAAAAAATACTTGAATAATCAAGTTCAAGTACAAGTTCAAGTTCACGTTCAAGTCAAGTTATGTGTCCAACTTGAACGTCAAGTTCTAATCAAGTTCAAGTTCCACAAAATGAACTTGAAAATCGTGTACTTGAATACTCAAGTTGCTTGACAAACTTGATTCATCAAGTACAAGTGCGGATAGCTCCTTTAGACAATTTTTCAAGTTCAAGTCAAGTTATCTAAAATAACTTGACTTGAACGCAGCTCTGTTCATAACGCTGTTTCTACCCAAGCCCATACAAGAGACGATGTCGCAAAATATGTGATCACAGAACAGACGATCAGTTTGGGGAAATTCATCTTCAGGGGCAAAGACGTCCGCTCATCTGAACACCCATGAAATTATTTCTTACAAACAACGTTAAAAATGATTTGAAACATCTTAAAATTTGAGTGAATAGTTTTATTGTTATTATTTGAAGTCATTGTGAAGAGCATCTTTGTTTTGTTTCAAATAATGTTTATATAATTATGTATGTCCCAATGGGATATATGCTTCCAAAAATGTCAGAAAATGTTTTCCTCGAAATCAAAGGAGCGTAGTTAACCAAATTTCCAGTGATTGAGAAAAACCTTTGGCAAAATTCCCAGGAATTGAAAACTAACAAATAATTACTTAAAAAGTAGGAAAAATACTCCGCGAATTACTTCATATTTTCGAGAAATTTTGATTCCCAGTATGCATGAGTTCATTTTTTTAATTGTTTAAAAACTTTTTTAATTCATAAGTCAATTATTCCTGAAGGGCTGGGAGTCCAAAGAGTTTTTCTAGGAGAAAAAATGCCATGTCAAAAAACAGGTCAAAGTTTGGAAAATCCGTGTAGGAAAATCAGAATTTGATTTTGGATTAACACGACGGTTAGAATGAACTTCCAATTGGTTCTTTACTTTATAATTCTGGAGTTACATTGAGTTTTGCGTTTCTTCAGAAAATTGTAGAGAATTAGGGGAATCATTGCAGGGTCTTGCATTTCCAAAGCGACACGAGTCCAGGGCAGTGCCTGTCATGGGAACGGGTCACACCCGGGTGTTTGGGTGCAGGAACGGGAACGGGTATCATATGGGTGCAAAATGTTTTCACCCAAAAGTGTGGGTACAGGTTTGGGAACCAACCTTTCCAATTATAGTATGTGGGAACATGAACCCATATGGAAACGGGTGCAAATCAGGCTGAAAGGGATCTGTACCCAACAGGATCGGGAACGATATGCTGAAAAACCCGTTTCTGTTCATGCGTACCCGTGTACAGAGGAATCTTGCGAGCATAACGATAATTACTGTGTGCTTCGCTTCAACTAAATGACTACCAAGCAGAGGTTCATTCACTTGTTACGTACCACACTTTTGGTATGTAGCACAGTGGTATAAACTGCCCAACTGTGGTCAACTTCTGGGGATCTAACCCACAGGTTCAACCAAATTTTTTTGTAATATTTCGGTCCCAATTTGATTGGGAACACTAACATATGATGATGCATATGCAGAATTATTAGCCATGTCTTCGAAAATAACTATACGTTAGGGTCGTGTAGGATGAAACAATAGTTCTTCCTGTCACAGCTATGCAGTATTTTCAAATACAGTACAAATAGTAAAAACACGTCATAAACAACAAACCCGACAAACTCGTGGTATTTGCAGGTGGGAAGGTGGAGTCAAATAAAATATCGGTCACTACCAGAGCTATGCAGTATTTTAAAATACAGTATTTTAAAATACGTATTTTCAGACCACAAAGTATATTGTATTTTGTATTTCAATGTTGGTGAGCAGTGAGCAAGTATTTTGTACTTAATATTTTGAGAACCAGTAAGTACAAAAGTATTTGTTATTTTACTTACTCTCACTGACATGTGAATTGTATTTCAAATAAAGTATTAGGCTCAAAATACTTTTCACTAGTATTAATTCTTATTTTGACATTTTATGCAGCTTGTATGATGTGAAATATCTGTGCAAATTCCATTTTAGCATTGGAATGACATACGTTGGAAGGAATCCCTTTACTACATCTAACATTTTCAGGTTCTTGATACTGCATTACGTCGTTGAGGAGGCGGAATGGTCTACGCTCGCATGCTTTTGTGCAGCACAGACCATTTTGCCTCTGCAACAACGATATTTAATATAACCCGAAGACCGACTCGATTTAATTTTCAGATAATAACTATTTTTTATAATAATCATTTCGAAAATACATCTAATTACTAGTAAATACAACTTTTATATTAATCTACTTCATTAACCTTCAAAACGATTTATAATATAATACATTTTAATGGACTGACCTATTCGGCAACCGTTGAACAATTTGTTATTACACATGTCTTATATGCATTGTCTTTGAAGTGGCTGTTTTAATAGGTTTGTGTTCTAGAAACCAAAAAGAGTGAGCATTATGTAGGTGGGTATTTTAAGGAAAGTATTGTATTTAAAACACAGTATTTTGTATTTGAGTATTTTGAAAGACCTACCATATATTGTATTTTCATTTGTATTTTAGCAATATAACTTGAAGTATTTTACTTTGTATTTTGTAATTTACATATTTTATTTCAAGTACTTTATTTTGTATTTTGTCAACGAAGACCAAGTATTTTGCATAGCTCTGCTTCCTGTGCAAGTGTCCTGTGCATTGGCGCCAAGGTTCGATTTGCCCCCACTCTTGCCCATTTGAGGGGCAATGGTAAAAATTTTAAATTTGTTTTTAAGAATTTTCTCAAGATTTTCCAAATCCAACCCGATAAACACCGTCTTTGAGAAGAAAAGTTGGCCAGATCAGAGACTCTCTTCTCCCTCATCTTTGCTTTTAAAGATGATTTTTTCCACATTGCTCTCGAGTTTTTACGATTCATGTACACCTAGTTCAACGTACAAATCTATTTTCCCTTGTAAGCCCATAAACTTTGCCACCAAAGGCATCAAAATATATTTTGAAACAGGTTTAGAAGCTTGAGTAAGCAATTTAAAACCCAAAAAGTTTGACATGTTAAAAACAATCTAGTTGCTCCACTTTCCATTACTTTTGAAGTTTCTGAGTAACAAGATAAAACAGGGAAATTAAATAATTTTTACCATTGCCCCTAAAGTTGTCTAAGGCGAGATAGCAATCGTTACTTTTTTACTTGTACTCGTTCAGTACTAATTTATTTGAAAGTGATTTCCTATGTCGTTGTTGTCACTTATGTACATGCCATGTTGAAGCATAGCGATTCATTTTATCCGTTCATTCATGCACAAAAATTCTTTGAAATAACAATCAAATCATTTTTTGATCTTAAAAAAATTTGTTTTTACTTGGATAGAGTTAGTTTAGATAATTTAAAGTAAACACGTGTAACTGTATATAACTTAATCCTATCAAAGTCAACAAACGTAATATCTTTATAGAGTACAAAAACGAAGAAACAAGTTAAAAAAAGAGAATGCCGCAATGCTAGACAAGAAGTGACCAGAAAGTTATATATTACGTTTTACAATTTATATAATTAATTCGAATAAACTATCGTCATCTTTTAACCACCACGATTAAATCCTGACTTTGGATAAATCGTCCATCAACACATGTCAGACGTCCCATTAATTAAAATAATGTAGCTGACATGCACTGATTGCGCACTGGGAGGGTCAGAAAATTTAACCGTTTCGTGGTAAAAAATGGAGTAAATAACCAGTTTTTGCAAGCCGTGTTTGCATGGTCCACGCGAGCATAATCTCCAAAAATAGCCTTACGTGACTTGACTTGCTCATTTAACCAGGTTAATAATTAGACCACTCGATTTAAAAAACAATTCGACCCTGGTGCTTGACTTTAGTGAAAGAGTTGCTGTCATATATATTGTAATTACACTGTTAGACTGAAAAAAGTTACAGCCTTTCTTGCAGCAATACAAGCTACATAATGTTTGAATGCGCCTTTTCCATAATTTCTATAAATTTTTAATTATCTTGTAAAATATTTGATGCAGCATGCGTATCTAAATACATACTCTACAACATTACTGCTGATGTAACTATTTGGAAAGCTTCAAGTACTTGGCTCCATCTAAACGAGGAACTACTGAAGTTACATACGAGGCGGTTCTTTCGAATTGCAGTTTCAGGCGTGCTTTTATTCCTTTTCAGCTTTTCAATAATTTAATCTGAAATGAGCTACATTCAGGTGAGAGTACCTGCCGTCACACATCCTGTCGAGTTACCTGCAGGGTAAACTCCAGGATAACATTTACAAACACATTATTCGTTTCTGTGTAATTAAGTGTGCAATAAATTTACCCATGCAACTCCTTTTTACTCAGGATTTTAAACTATTTACACTGAACGCTTGCTAATGTTATTGTGACTATACTAAAATATTTGCCCTTTCTTCCCAATTAAATAGATTTTGATTTTATATTACGCTAATAACATAATAAAGTAGAGGTAGAATATAGATTTTATTGGAACACAAGTTATTGCTTAAAGTAGAGAAAGATTGGAAAATTTAAATTAGAACTACGACGTAGGTACTTTTAACATTTGGACTATGTCATTTTCAGGTCGAGCGGAGACCCAAATCTCTCTCACTGGACAGAGACTTCGTCGAGAAGTTAAGACGTAACCAGCAAAAATGTAAGTTACATAATAATATCTGCCATAGAATGGAATTAATTAAATTTTTGATTAAAATTATTACAGATTTATTATTTATGTACTCCAGATTTCCCAAACTGCAAACACAATGCCCAGCTCAAGATATTTCCCCGAAATTTAGCCGGGTCCTTCGTTGAGTACGAGGTACGTGAATTGTTGTTAGTACATTTGTGTGGGATTTTCAAATTTGTTGGCGTGTGTCAGGGGAATTTTGTAGTCAAACCTGGATTTTCGGAGGTATTCGACGTCTTGTAGGAAAATTAATTTTGCCGTGATTTTGAAATTAATTGACCTTTTTTCTGCTGAAATTAGTTGACCTTTTTTCTGCAGGTAATTTTAAAATTAGTTGACCTTTTTTCTTCAGGGAATTTTAAAATTAGTTGACCTTTTTTCTGCAGGGACTTTTAAAATTAGTTGACCTTTTTTCTGCAGGGATTTTTAAAATTAGTTGACCTTTTTTCTGCAGGGAATTTTAAAATTAGTTGACCTTTTTTCTGCAGGGAATTTTGAAATTAGTTGACCTTTTTTCTGCAGGGAATTTGGAAATTAGTTGACCTTTTTTCTGCAGGGAATTTTGAAATCGTTGATGACCCCCATGCAGTAACTTTTTATTCAGCGGGTTTTCCCCCAGGGAAATACACAAATGTGACACCCTTAAATTGATTATGGCCGTTCATATAATGTCTCCTGTGAATAGTGGGAACTTCCTGGTTCAACCTCCAACCCGTTAACATAGAAAACTCACTGAAGTTTCAAAATACAGCCAACTCTCGTTATAAGTGAATCTCTGGGGACTGGGATATTTTGTCCCTTATAAAAACTTTCCCTTATATGCATATAAGGAACAAATTCCCTTATAGTGTATGCTAAAAAAATTAGTTCAATTTTTTTCTTTTTTTAATCGAGCAGCATTAACTTAACCTTTTCAATCCATATTTTTATTCAGGAGAAATTTGTAGAATAGATTGCCACTTAAATAACTGTGCTCCGGTTGCTGGATTACCACACAGACTAATTGTTTTCAGATTTGAATCTATCGTTATATGGTTTTCTATTTATTTTGCCTCGGATTTTCTAATACTATTCACAGTTGAATTTGCCAAACTTAAAGCCTAAATCTGAATACCTACAATTTTGAGTTCGTTATGAAATATAAATAATTATTACAAGTTGAAGTAATTACATATTGAATATCACGTCCTACGAACATTCAAAATTACGGAATCTATGTGAATGGTTTCACTCCTCGTTTCATTCAAATCCGTATTATTGATTTGAATGAAACGAGGAACGGTGCTGGATATAAATCGCTAACAGCTATGATTGAAAAACATGAGCACAGATTGCGGTTACATGATTTAAGTCCATTAAAATCCCTTATAGGCACTATTTTTCATTCCATGGTACCCAATGTATGTTCCACTATAGCGAGTTTTCCCTTATAGGAATGTCCCTTATAAGCACTTTTCTTAAGCATTGCGGTAACGGGAGATCTGGCGGGGACGGACAAACTCGTCCCTTATAGAAACTTTTCCCTTATAAAGCCATCTCTTATAACGAGAGTCGACTGTACTGTATTTAAAAAAAATGGCATAGCTGTCTATACCCGTACACACACCCGAGTATCCGGGTTAACCCCCGTTTATACCCATACTAGTATGGAATGTATTTAGAAAATATATACTTGTACCCGCGCCCGAAAAATACCCAAACATTGTACCCATACTGGGGTATCTGAGTATCATACTCTCACCTGAGTTGTTTATCCAGATTTCTTTAAATGGGATAGTACGTTATATGTATTAATGTGTGAAACCTTAGTGTGCAATTTTGACTAGCTAAAGCGGTATTTGATAGTGCATACTTGCATTGACAAGTAGAACTAGACGCATTTTCGATTAGAAATAAAATTAACCTGTATACTTCCAGATTCCTCAAACAACTCCCACCGAGTTTTAAAAGAAAACAAATGTAGGATGCACTCAGTGAAGATATTTATTTACGAAGGTTACTTTCACGCACATAATTATTGTGTTAGTGGTAGTTGATTAGGAGAATGTGAACATTAGTCATAAGATTTTAATGCGTTATAAGTTGAGATGAGTCAATGAGTGGAAAAGGCAAAATAAAGGAAAAAGTCGAGGCGCCTGGTCTCAAACACAAACTGCAAATCAGGTGTCGGTGTGCAACAATATTGTATGCATGTACGTATGGACTGAGTATCATGTGATGAAACTCTCCGCCCGTCACCATATAAACAATAAAAGGGGAAATTATCTCTTCACTATTTTTACAGTCATGAAGAAAATAAAGTAAAAACTCTGCTTTACTATTTTTCTTAAAGGGTTTCGGCTTTCGATGTATATAATTTATAAAAATTCGAAGCTTTTGATTTTCTCCTCTCCCTTAACATTTGTACGGTGATCAGCCTAGGGAACTGTTTGGTCCCGAGGGAGTGTAATTTTAGAAATTCAGTAGAGAACACTTTACTTTTGAAATTTCAATAAAAAACGAAATCTTAAGTCTACTTTTAACCAAAATACCACGAGAGTTTTTATAATCAAATGGAAAGTACTGGGTAGTGAAATATTTATTTTACCTCAACTCCTTCTATGCTGATGCGGTAAATGCTCCGCAACTCCGTACATGTTTGAGATAAAAATCGTGCTGAGCTCTGCTAATTATTCTCTACTTTATTTACAGACCACAGAAAAGAAAATGTTAATGGCTAAGGTCTGTGATGACTGGGATGGAAGAAGGTTGAAAGCAGCCGAGCGACTTGATGTATGCATAGATGCAGAGCGAAATCGTCAATTATTGCTTCTAAATGAAAAGCTGGCTTCCCTTACTAATGGCTTACAAAAGTGTTCCAGGCGACTTCACTCTAGACGTCGAAGGCAACGAGGCAATTTTAAGGACATCGACAACGAGATCAAAATTCTTCAAGACCAAATCACCAGAATCAAAACAAAAATTGAAAAGTTAATGGCAGATTTCAAAAAATAGTTTCAGAAGCCGATAATAACAGCAATGATTGAAGTGAATTGTAAATTCTACAAAATTATAGTTACTTTCAATCAATACAGGGAAGAGAAATAATTCATTTAAAATACATAATTTAATTTGTCATTTAATATCTCTATTCTCTTTTATTTTAAAGGCCAGTAAATACTTATCCGTAATAACAATGTGTAATCACGAATACTTTTATAGCAAAGACAGTTTCAAATTATAAAATCAACACAGGAGTTGCATTTATGTGTTAAATGTGTAGTCAAATGCTTAATTCTCCGAGCTTTTGGTTGCACTACCTAAATTTATTCAACGTAATTGTATTGATTGTACTTTTAGTGTGCTTTTGTAATAAATTTATTCTGCAAAAATGACAATTATTATCTAAAATGTTTTTTGCTGTCACAAAATGTTTCGAAAATATAGTTTCAAAATTTTGCCTAAACGTTAGCCTAACTACCTCTTCGTCATCACATATTAGCGATAGTTGACTACAATAAAATTTAATGCAGTTCCTGTCAGTAAATCAGTAATACACCTGGGAAGTTATGTAAAGTTAGGTTGTTGTCACCTGGTTAAGCTAACATTACACTGCTTTTGCTTCTACGTATGTTAACCATGGTCTTCGTATATGGTCACTCATGTTTCTACGTATTTGATAAAACATTAAAATACAAGCATGAAATACGAGCTTAATAATATAAACCAATAAACTGTAATGAGAGAACTCGATTCAAGGTGACGACTATACGGTGAATTCATCTTGTTTAATATTAAGAGTCTCTTGAAGAGCAGAACTAGCGAAATTTGTGAAGCAAAATTAGTGCTAGTTTAGCTGCCCGCGTCAATCATGAATTGGTCAAAAAATTTGCAATTATTTAGTTTAGCCGGAGTTTTCTTGGTAGTATCAGCTAATGTCCAAGAGTATTTACATATACACGCTTTGAACAGAGCTGCTGATATTGGGCATTTATATGACCAAGTCAGTGATACATTCTTCCTTGTAAAAGGAATCAAAGGCGACTTTCCTTCAAATTTTACTGAGTTTGTCAACAATCCATTGACTGATTACAATTTTATGCGTGTTCGCTCATTTTCAGATAAGCTGGACTCTTTCAACCTGGATGTCAGTGCCCAAGCGTCCTTACTTTTTGGGACTGTGGAAGTTGGAGGAATGTTCAACTACTTGACGGAAACAAGCCTTGAAACCGACTACAGTTATGCTATCCTAACATACAGAACAACCGTAACAACAGAGCTATTGACCCTCTACCGGTTCAATGTACTGGAAAATATCGACACGAATATAGGACGAATTTTGGGTGCAACGCATTTCATTATTGGTAATTAGTTCATTATTTAAACGTTTCTGTATTTACACGCAAATGAACGCGTAATGTGTAATTGTATTCGTTTAATTGTCGATAGTAAAAGGTATTCATGCACTTTTTCTTCATTGAAAACCAAATAGTTATCTAACTTTAACGTATCACAGGTGTTGAATGGGGAACTGATTCCCTTTTTTCAATGAAGTGGAAATCAGCTAACAACTCATCTTTGGGTTCATCAAGTGGTTCAGTTAACGTGGCCTTCAGTTCACCAAAGTTCGCTGGAGAAATTGAATCATCTTATCAATCCCTCAAGAAGGCTCTGGCCAAAACCAGTGATCTTGAAGTGAGTGTCTACGGAAATTTAGCACTGGGGAAAAGATCTCTGAAATACATTGAAGACATTGAAGATTACATGAGTAAGGTCCCAGAGCTAGCAAAATCCTTAAACGGAGGCAAAGGTACACCTGTGAAATTCATTGCTATTTCACTAGATAAATTGGACAAGTTGAAAAATACTGGGAAGTACTTTAATAAAAAAGCAATGGCAGATGAAATAGGAAATTCTACAAGCGTTGAAGAAGTCACTATGTATATTTTACACAGCAAAATGAAAAATGAATATCAGGAACAACAAGATATTCTACGAAAACTCCAGCAATACCATTCCAAGGCAACGTCATTTGAAGACATATTCCCAACCGATTATGCTGACCATCTGAAGATTAAAATCGAAAGATTTCAACAAGTTTGTAAGATTTTCACAATTGAAATGAAGTATTTACTCAAGTCTTCCCGAAGTTCCACCACCGATGTTATGCAAAAGTACGACAGTATTCAACAGAAATACTTTGAAAATACTAATGGACCATCGATTCTTACAGAAATTAATCAAGATATTGCAAAATATAACGAAAAGATTGGTACTGTCATGTGGCTTTCCAAATTTGGAATCCACATTCTAAAGAAGACTGAAGTGTTTGAAGCAGTTCGAATTGAAAATCAAAGAAAATGGGATGTGCACGTCTTCGTTACTACAACCCAGAGCAAGTTATTGATGGAGAGTTTGTTGTATGACCGTCTTGAGGCATTTGTTCACGCAAATGGATTTAAGGTTTACGTTGATTGTGACCTCACAGAAGTATATGACAGCTCATGCAAAGGATTCATCCGAAGGTTAAGTCATGGTGCAGTTTTGCACAAATACAATCAATATAGATATTAGTAATGGTTCCAGACTTGTTTTACAAGACCTACAAGTATGTTGTAGTTTCAACTTAGCAATCAATTTTATCCAATTTGAATAATTCTTTGATTTTATTTCCCTTTGATTGACATAATTTCAATGATCAAGTACCCAAAGTGAAAATTTGTGCTTATTAGTATTTCTGTAATGTATTTACCGAAGTAAGTTTTATAGATAAGATATTAATTTCCCTGTTTATGTTAATTATCCAACCATCATAATCAGACAATCACTAATTTAAATGTTTTTTCGTGTATTATAATAATTTTAACTAATCTTGTATTTGCATGTTTTGCTTACACAGAACATGAATGAAATGGTAAAAATGAAGTACTTTTCGTGAATACGGAGTACTACTTTTCAAACGGTGTTTACTCCCTCCTTCGTGGTAGTTTTGAGGGACCAGCTTCCTCTTGAGAATCCGCACAATCTTCTGGATCAGTATTTAGTATTTCAATATTGTCACCATCACAAGCTATTGCTGCTAACTGTAAAACGAATGATTTGAAATGTATACAATTTTACATTTGTGGCACACGTACATTTTATATTTTACTTACTTCCATTTCTGCATTCCTATCCATTGCCAACTCAAATTGTAAGTCACCGTCCCAATATAGCTGTTCTAGCCTGTAGTTTAAAAAATAAAGTTAACATATCTAAACGTGTAAATCCGGAAATTAAATCCAGCACTAAATTGCATTACTTTTTCACATGTCCAACATGTCGTTTCCATGAGTCTGCAGTGTATGTTTGTAAAATGTTTTTGGCTCGAATTATATTTGCTTCCAAATTTTGATCAGTATTTTGTTCACGTAGCAAGCTGTATCATAACATTTATTTAACTATTGTATTGGTTTAAAATTGCATATAGTGCATTACCGTTTCACATCGGACCACACCAATTCTGAAACAAAATAAATCTTGATTATCGAGCGGTAAGGTAGGACAGTATCTGTAAATTTTATATTATGTCTTACCGATAGGATTTAACTGACAGTTGTACGGGGGCGTCCTTAGTACCTGCGATGAGAGAGAATACGAATGAGATCTTAATATTGCATTACAAAAAGGGTTTTACCTTATGGCCATGTTTTCTTGCTAGGTCATCAATGCGAAAATGTGGTTCTTCAGATTTTAATTTTTTAACTAGATCATCTAGCTCGAATTTTCTAAGTGAGGTGAGTTCTGGCAATTGTTTTCCGTTTTGTTTTTGTGTTGTTAGCCAATCTAGAAGGACTTGCTTTCGGTTACTAACTGACGGTGCTGTACTTACTGAATGATCTGGTTTAAACAAGACTAATTAGAATTTGCTTAAAAACAAATTTGGAAATTTAAAAGGGATTACAAGGTGCATTGTCAATGACTATAATGTGAGGTCCCAGTCCTTCCAAAGTTTTCATTAGTCGCTGAAACCATTTCATGTAGCTTTCGTTATTAATGTTATCATGGTAGTCTCCGGCGGCATCTTTCTTACTCACAGCGTATACGTCCATCATACCATCAACGAATCCATTTTCACCACCTGACAACAAGTTGAGGTGTTGTAATGATCTTTGGCTTTTAAATAAGCTAAATATTTACCTGCGTGCATTATAATAATTCTGGGCCCACGTGACGCTTTATGTTTCAAGAAAGTAAAATCCTTACGTTCCTGTACGGTTTTTGCGCATCTGGGTACCCATCCGTAGGACTGTCGCGAGTATATATCAAACCTGCCATTAAAATCTGCTAAAAAGGTCTTTCGGATATTAAGTAAATAGAAAGTTATTAAACTAAAGGTTAGTCATACCACGTTTCGTCGGTATAAATAACTGGAAGTTTTGCTCCGTCATCTAATATATCATTATCTTGGCTAGCTTTAAGGTATTTACCCCGCCAAGCTACTATGCGTGGGTCAAACAATACAGCATCCCGTTTATTAATTTTACCGTATTTATATCCATTGCTGTAAAGTATTTTGCGAAACGTGTTCACTCCACAGTGAAACAATATTGCCGGTATTTCTGATGTGGGATTTTGAAGTTGCTCAGTTCGAACTTGCTGTATAAATTTTGCGCGGACTTCATTCATTCGAGGAACCTTGTTTGCTTTGTAGTATGAAACTAGAATTTCATATAACATCCGCTTTTTCGGCTCATCAATAATATCTTGCACGGGCTTAGGTGGATTCCTTTTCTCTTTTTCTATACCTATCGAATTTTCTTCGTATCGTTTTTGAAAGCGTTTGATCGTGTCTTCATTCAAATTAAGTACAGCTGAAGCTGCGTTAGTTGGCCCTTTCTTTAATATTTCTGGAATGTTCTTGTGTTCTAGAGACCATAAAACGTTTATAACCAATTTCTGGCCATGCGATTTGATAGACTGACCGGCAAACCCAAACGGATAGTTTTCTTCTTCGGTATGTAATTGTGTACATGAATTAGGTCTCCCGGGCGTAGGCTGACTGTATTGATACGCAATTGTATTAAATATGTCTGGTGACTGATCACATTTGTTGATACTAAAACCATTTTCTGAAACGGGAATAGGTCTCTCAAGCAACTTATCGTGTATCCTTCGTAAATCGTTCGTAATTTCTGCTGGTATTTCTGATCCGATAAGAACAACATCCTTTAACTTAGTGCCAATATTGGCAATGTCTTTAGCTGTAATAGTATTTCCCTGTTTGAAATGATCCACGTTTTTTTCTTTCCTGCCGCTTTGTTTAAAGTGTAATAAAGACACTACGACTATTTCATCACGGTTGTAGTGATGATTGGTGGATATTGTTTCGTAAAAGTAACTTAAAGGGTTGTACATAATATTTCTATTGCTGCGTGTTTTTCTTTTTAAATGGTTTCTTGTCGTTGTTTCCGTAGTATTACTGCCCATCTGTAATGATTGGTTATTAAGTAAGTTCGCGAATTCAATCGAAACTGTTCGAGGCAGTCGTTGTGTTGGTGCATTTGCAGAAGCAAGTGTCCGTCCAGGGGGTACTGAGTTTGTAAAGCTTGTTCTTCTGTCTGAACTAAGTATATTTTCGTCTTCCACATTTGGTGTTTCCGGATTAGCGTTTGTCCGAGTTCGCTTTCTACCTCGTTTTTTGGACATGGGTAAACCATCTGTGACATAATATTCCTGATAAATACAGAAAGTAATTAACACGAAATTTTATAACGAGTATTACCATGAATGACTGGAATTTCGGAACCCAAGTGTTTGCCGTCCAAGTTGTAAGCAGCATGAACATTGAATTGATTGGTACCATTTATTATGAGAATGTAGTAACCATCCAAACCAGTGAAATCATTTGATCGGCCGGGCGTTGGACAAAATTTGGCCACCTCGACAAAATCCGAATGTTGGTGTAATATCTTAATCTCGCTAATAAGAATTTTGCAAGGGGCATGACGAAATCGGTCGTTTTCTGCTGGTATGGAGTGAACGGTAATTACAGCCAATATAACTGCGAAAGGTATCTACAAAATAAAATTTCTGTCAAATATTTCAAAACGTTTATTGTTTAAAAATAGTATGATTTTGTTACCAATTTCATTATCACGGCCAGCAACCACGCATTCAAAATTTTGAAACAAGCCCTGCTGAATTTTGTTAAGGTCAAACTTAATGTTACTGTATATTACTCCTGATATCAACTTTATTGGAAGTGTTCGTATCTGTGTTCACAAAGACGTACTAAGCACAAAAGTATAAGACACATCATATTGCGCAGTAATCTATTTTTAACTCGTTTGGACTTTAACTCCTATGTGACGCATTCAGGATTCATCTGTCAGGATAAGCCTATGAATCACGCCCGTTCAGTTTTAATTCTTTCGAGTTGTTATGTTGCAAGTCTTTGCATAGAAACAATATCACCTCAAATATTGCGTGAATTTCTTAACATGTTTAACTTGGATTTTCTTGAACCCTCTAATCTTTCATACATTCAACTGGAAGGGAGTATAGTTATTACGAGGGCTGATCCTGATTGAAATTTGGGATGGAAAATTCTTCCTTTGCATAAGTACGTATTTAACATTTACATTGGTTCATGATACCATTAACCGTCTGATAAATTGAATAATGTCTTTATCAGTAACTATTAAGTACTAGATCTCAGCAATAATTTGGTCTGCTTGTCATAAAAAGCACAAACACTAAGGGAAACAACAAAATGGAAAACTGAAAAATAGTGACACTTTTTTAGACCAAAAATAGACCAAAAATAACAGGTTTTATAGCCGAGTGTTAAAACAATGAGGGTAGTATTTGCCACCTAAGCGACCCAAAAAATTTAACTGATGCTCAATAATACATGTTAACTAAAAATCCTTGTTTAAATAAAAAGTAAATTGTACAACATTTTTGGTGGAATAAATAGAACTGAATTGCCAAACTTTACAAATGGTGATTGCAGCGAAACATCAGAGTTGGATATCCTCTTTGTTCATTTGATAGAGTGGACCGTCTTCGTCGCACTGCTCAACCAGCTACTGCATGCAACTATTTACTCCTTTCCTATTTACATTTGCCATTCTGAGCCAGCAATAGCTGGCTGTGCAGTAATGACTTAAGCTTATCCTGGTAATTAAGTAATCCTGTACTAAAATGACCAAAGCTTATTCAAACACTCTTCACCAGCTGAAAATTATTGGTATCAGATGGAATGGATTGAATCTTAGATTTTTGTTCACATTCCTTCTTAAAATAAAAATGTAATTTTTAAATGATGTTATTGAACCGCACCCAACAACTGTTTTCTCTCTAAATGATCATTTGGGAGCAAAAAGGAGATCGGAAGAAATTTTCATTCAAACACATTTCGGGAGAAAATTTGTCTTCATTTAATTTAATAGTAAAGTATAGGTAATCCCGGAAAAAACGGATCTTTAACATATGTTAATGGGATTTTAACGCTGACGCATAAATCCGCTCTGAAGAATAATACCGACAAGAAACGTGCATTTGCATAATAATAATTATTTACTTGCAATTAAATAAGTTAAAAAATCTCAATCATTGTAAAACTGCATAGCGTCGTCTCTAACTATCAACTGCATGTTTTTTTCAGTTTGAGCGTGCTAACTGTTAAAGTAATTACTGTCCTGTAGCTTTCAGAAATATACAGCTATTTCAGAAAATCCAACGTACGAATTATTTCAATATAAGTACGCACATATATCATACGTACTTCTTCCTAACACTTCCACATAGGATGATTAAAAATTTATTCATACTAATGTACATAAATAAAAAACTTGGAAATGTTATGGCGTGGTCTGTAACATTTCAATTTCTGCTTAGGAATTAATTTATTGTGGAAATCAGAATCATCGTTACATATGTGCACATACATTGAGAAATCTTTACAGTAAAAACTTGAAGGCCCTTAATTTTAATTCAGCATTATGATTGCGTCTTAACTGATTCACTCAATAAATCTAAGAATAGAAAGTACATTTAAATACAACCAATTGGAGCTACTTTTTAATGTAATAATAAAATAAATAAAATTATATTAAATAATATATTTATAATATCGCTTAAAATGTAACTTGACATAATGAGTAAGGCCAAAAATTCTTTAAAAATAAATACTGCTATGAGGATTCGAATGCGGGACAATCTCTAGAACTACGACGCTACAACCTTCGCGCTAGTGTGACCACAGTGGCTCACGTAACTTGTCGACGGTGCAGCACCATGGTTGCAATTAGGTTGCATGAATGTGAAGTACATGATTGATTTGTTTTGGCATGGTGTGACCGACTAATTTTGTGTCGTTGTTGTAGTTTAGAGGCAAACGCTCTTTGTTTGAACAGATCATCCTACGTCGAATGATGAAATGTGGCAATAAAAATTAATTATATGCGTATGTTGTGCTTAGCCGTTGTAAGGTGACTTAAAAATTACAAAATTAATTACTTAAGTAGAATGAAATATAACAAATAGAATGAGTGCAATTGTGTGTAGCCATTGTTAGCAAAAATTGAAATAAGTATATATAATGTATAACTTTTATCCTTGAATATATGAACTTCCGTTTCCGGTACGGGAACGGGTTCCAGAGTTTTGGGTACGGGTTTGGGTACACCCTAAATTAATTTTTGGGAACAGGTACGGGAACGGGATTTTTATTTTAAAAATTTCGAGTCTGGACGCGGCACTTTTGTTCATAAGATTTCGGGTGCAATTTGGGAATTGTGTTCTGCCTTGTACCCAAACCCGTACTGTGGGAACGGGAATGGGAACGGGGACAACTTTTCTGTTCCCATGACAGGCACTGCGTTTTTCTATGCTCACAATAACTCATGCAACATGACCGTTTGAATACAAGCGCGTGCAAATACTTTTGGGGCAATATGCAATTCGAATTCCGATATCCAGCCCTGCGATATGGGATTCAGAAGTTTCAAATTGTTTGAGAGTTTTCAGTTTCAAAGTTTCAAGTTTTCTAAAATTTCTAATATAATATCATACTAGTTTATTCAAAATAAAGTTTCCGACAAAGTTTGTTCTAATCGGTTTAAATTTTTATAGTTTTACCTGTGTTCTATGTCCGGTGGCTTGGGGGTCAGCCTGAATACATTTAAAAAAAATTAATTTAACTTAAATCTGAATTAAACTTATTTGCTTACTGAATTGACAATTTTGATGCAATTGTGTTCAGTTTATAATTTTACCCGCCATAAATGTCCGGCGAAGTTTAACCGTATGAAAATTTGATACAATTTGTAATATTACATTGAAATGGTTTTGTGAAATGAAGCTGTTCTGAAATATTTTTGGAATAGGTCGACGTTTGTAATCTTACCCGTGTTAAGTGTCTAATTACCTGGAGGCCAACCTAATTACAATTTGAGACAATTTCCAATATAACATCTAATTGGTATAGTGAAATGAAATTGTCCTGAAAATTTCATTGAAATCCGCTCAAGTTTATAATTTTACCCGGATTAGTTGTTCAGTGACCTGGAGGTGATCTTATTTCCAATTTGAAAAAATTTGTAAGACAATAGCTATTTGATTTTTTGAAATGAAGCTGTTCTAGAAATTTTTTTTTGAAGCAGGTCGAAGTTTATAATTTTACCCGGGTTAAATGACCAATGACCTGGAGGTCAACCTAATTACAATTTGAGAAAATTTCTGAAATAACTCCTAATGAAGCTGTCCTGAAAATGTCATTGAAATCGGCTGAAGTTCGTTGTTTTACCCGGGTTAAATTACCGGTGACCTAGAGGTCGAACCGAAGATTTTGTAACTTCTGTATATGCGTGTCCACTATTTGCGCCCTGGTTTTACATGTTTGGCTTTCAATATTGCTGGAATTGGTACAGACGAATTTGTTAAGGTTAAGATAATGTGTATATGGCCCCTGATAAGAAAATTAACATTGGACAGAGTGGTAATGTGTTGGTCCACCCAACCAAGCGCTTTTGTTGGTCTCTGCAGGGTTAAAATATTGCACTTTGTGCTTAGATAATGATGCCACTATGATATGACCTGCTGTAATAATATTTTTGATTGGTAGTACAGAATGCTCAGAACGAGATCGGATGAAATATATACATAACAGAGCAACAAATACGTTTAATATCCAGTACATATATTTGCGTAATTTATAATGGTTTAGCAGCTACAAATAATAATAATGGAATGACCCTGTCCATACAATAGCATAGATTCTAGCGTAGTTCACACGATCCAAATGTGTAGCAATTCTTATATGTATGTATACGATCATAATTAAGAATGACCGGCAGCTGATAAGGAATAATAATTAAAGATAATACATGTTAGTACATGTATAATGTACATTAATTAAAGGTACAACTGCAAGAGTAAGTAGTAACTACCTAATCTACCAAAAGAAACATATACAGATTTTCATCGATTAAATACAAATACAATCTAACATACATGAATTAACTTGATTATGATTTGCTCCGCTTCAGATCGGGGAGATGAGGCTTCACTTCCAGACTGGGACCCAACCGGTCTACTTAGATGGTACTTCTAAGAGCGAACGTGTAATTAAAAGGTACATGAATGCCAAGCCACTATATGTACAGTAATATTTCAAATCAACTTTAATAAAGATAGTAAATCAGGAAATGGCTTTAGCTTCCGGTAAGAATGCCTCCCAGTATTTTACCAACTGTAACAAAAATATAATTTAAACGATTACTTTTCTATACTTCTATTACGAAGCACTAAACACTAAAACTTTGAAACATTGAATAAAAGTTGTTGAAATGCAGAAGCTACTTTAATCGTACTTATGTATGTATACATTTACCTCTTCTTGATGTTTAAGTTGAGATTCCAAATACTTTATAATAATCTTCTTGAACTCTTTTACCCTTGCCACTTCAAACTGATCCAACTCTTTCTTGATTATTCGTGATATAGATTCAAAATCCTCCTGATAACGTTCGACTTTTCCCTCCCACTTTGATTTCAATGATTTCAGATCAGTTTTAAATTAGTTAATACGATATGCAAGTAATTTACATGCAGGTTTGATAATAGTTCAACATATTCGAAACAAATTAAAAGCAGATACAAATGCTTTACCTCTATAACTTCTTCCCGAGCTTGAGCAATACGATCATTTTTAACTTGTAATTCCAGTTTCGACTTAGCTTCTCTCTTCTTTGATAGTACTTGCTGAGCGTGCTGCCAAGTTTGGTAGGCTTTTACACGTTCATGAAAGACCTCCTAAATGACACATTTTCAAAAAATATTATTTAGCTTTGCAGACATTTGCAACCAGAATAAAATCTTACAAATCTAACATTTTTTGAGTAGAAAATATAGTTTAACACCTTAACAGAGCCAATCAATCCAATGTAGTCTTTGAGAAGTTCCGAGAACAAGAAAAAATCTGAATTGGCTTGGTCATTTTGTATTTGTTCAATCTAAAAAGAAATACAAAGTTCAGTAATTTGACTTGAGATTTATTTAGCGAATCGCCGGAACACTGAAAGTATTTAAGCTAAAATAAAACCTGCTCTTCTAATTCCGCTAATTTCGCCAGCGCTCTTGCCAAGCCATCATGCTCATCGGAATTGCTAAGAATTGCAGCACTCTTAGCAAAACTTCCTGTTGACTGAGCAGATTCTTTCCGGTTAATGACAAGAACTTCAATGCTGGTATGAACTTTTCGTAGTTGATTTTCTAGTGCCTCTATGTTTTGAATCTTCTCTTCGAACCACTAAAAGAAAATCAATCAAGCCATTTAAACAAGGTCACTGACATGACATTTCATCACTTTCTTTAGAAATTACGGCTTGAAATTTGGCCATGAAAGTTTTCACGTGTGTTCGTTTAAACATTCATATAGTCGGTGAAGATACAAAACTGGCTAGACTTCCATTAAAACCAAAATGATCTACACAAATTGTTCACTATAAGAAAATGAATTAAGGATATACTAAATGATGCTAATAGAGTATTGTTTTTGTTTTTTTTGAGAAACTGCATGTATCTTATTTTGCTTCTAAGCCAAAATGTGTCTGGTCAATTCTGTTTGTTCACCGACGATTTGCTGAAACTGTTCTGGTCTGTTTTACGGTTTGCGGGAATGGTCCGGTCCAAACGCAGAAAAAACAAACGGTGTTATAGTAGTTGCATCAACGAACCACGGATTTCTTGGACCAGGACCACGTGGTATATTCTAGCCTTATGACCAGACCATAAACCATTACGAACCTTAACAGACCATTTGAACAAAATACTAATGGTGGTGACTCCTGATTTGATTTGGTAGACGTTATAAAAGGATAAAGACAAGAGTTTACTTATAAGTTCGTCCCATCAAACCAAATGTTTCGTTCTGGTCTAATTAAGGAACGTTCCGAATTACGTATTTAAAATTTGTCGAAGACTCCATGGTACCTGTGATTTCGAATTTTCAAATTGTCTAACCTTCGAACCAGACCGAAAGTGTCCCACATAATTCGTTTCAGTCAAATCATGAACACATTTCATGATTAATGCAGTTACTGTAGTTATCTTTGAGCAAATAACAATATAATTACCGGATCAGACTCATCCATTCTGTACGAGATTTTGTTGACAGTCTCTCCAAACTTGCTGAAAAGCCTAACCATCCCAGCACCACTAAATGCAGATGTACTTGTCGATCTTGGTAGATCTGAATCACTTTCCAAGAACTCTCGGAAATCAGGATCAATGCACAGAACGGAATGGGATGCAGTGCGGACCAAGAAGCGCTCCAAACCTGCACGACGCTTCTCAATGAAATCAGTATTTACTCCTTGACCTTCATTTTGATTAGAAATTTTTATTTTTGTAGTTCCAAGAATATTTTTCTCAGGTGCTGGCGGAACTATTCTTCCCTGAAAATAAATAAATAACAAATTTGCTTTTTGAATCTAAAAAATTATGTCATTTTTTATTTGAACATTTAAAGCACTGTAAAAATAGTAATTTATATAGGATATATTCATATTCCTTCAAATAAATCTGAGCACCACTCGGAAAAACAAGTATGATGCTACTGCAATGGTGCGAGTGAGAGCTTTACTCAACAAGAAATTAGACGCGGAATTACTGAAATAGATACTTTACTAGCTGTTTTTTTTCAATAAAAATTGACTTACTGATTAAGTTTAGTACGCCGATTAAAAATCTGAAAAAAGTGAAATTGCCGGGAGACCGAAAATTCTTTTAGATTCGTAAACTATGCGCCGAATTTGCTGTTGAATTGAAATCAAGTGTTCAGTATAAGCTGTATATTCTTACTCGAACTCTATTACATGTCACCATTGACCTCTCATATCTCCGAAATTATAAGACTTCCGAACAAAGTCTTTCAGATTCTTAATCAGCTTCTCAAATTCGATCAGTACACCAAGTTTTATGAAAATCTAAGAAAATCTAGTAAAATCTCTTTAATACCTTTCTTAAATATTTCTCCTCCAATTTGGCATGAAGACCCAAAAAGTCTGAAAATCTTCTCCAGACAGCAAACTCTTTGCGACGAAATAGGGCAATGTTTGTCCGGGTAGTGACCCTATAAACTAGGAATGATGACATGCCCTCCCCTTGACGTTGAGGTTCCGTAACAGTAATTTCAACGAAATGTTTCTCATTGTCTACTGTCTTCTAAAATCAAATGTCATAAAACTGTATCCTTACAAACTTATTTACCGTATTCAGCCTTACAGTCTAAAATTCATAAAATAAAATAAAAGTACATACCTAGCATATATGTATGTGTAATCACAAGAACATTTTATTTGAAAACTTACCATAGTTTCATTGTTTGTACTTCCTCGATCATCTGCACCAATCGTGCTAGCTGATCTGGTAGGTGCCTGTAAAACCAATAATGGCTTTAAACTACTTACACTCAATGATTTGCCATTTTCCATTAATATTTAAATTTTTAAAAAGGACGTAAAAACGAATCATTGAATAACCTGAGGAGGGCTATCGGATACATAAGGCCTTGTTTGGTTTTGTTGTCCTTCTTCTCCAATGATAGTACTCTCATTCTCACCATGGACATTTTCAGCTATATTTACAGAAATTGTTTGTTGGACCACATCATCTAAGTCCAAATCGTCGTCATCATTCAGGTCAATCTCATCATCTCCATGAAGAGTTCGGTCGGTATCTGTCATTGGGGACTGAACCACAAAAATATTAAATTAATTCAATACTCAGTACTTGTTCATCATCGTCATCATCGGTACAGCTGAAGAGAAGTGCACACAAAAAAGAACCATTACTCATTTCCCCTTATCAGTAAAATGTTTACTTCCCTGGAACTGAGCTAACCAATCCTAATCGTACCAGTTTCATTATTGATTTTAGACCACCAGTTGATTAACTGACCGTCAAAATTTTCCAATAAATGCTTCGGGAAGATTAAATAAAAATCCAAACAAGGAATATTAGAAGTTGCCCAATTGTCTTAATCGTTTATCCTACAAACTAAAGCATTGGAAATAAAACTATTGCTGCTAGGGGGTCCTTAAGTGTATTTTGTTTTGCTTGGATTCTATTTTGACTATTTTGGAATACTTGCTTTGCAGGTTCAAGGTTTTGCTCCATTTGTTCTCTCTATAATTTCTTTCAACAACAGGTTTCAAATTCTGTGCGTTTTAAAACAACATTGCATAACTATAAAACCAAAATATGACCATCAAAGATGTTTATTACCAGTAGTTCATTGCATTGCCCATTTATTAAGTTACAGACTAGACATTATTTATCCTGCTTACTATAATAATAATTGATAATGCTCATATCACTTGCATGGCACACATTCGCAGACGTAAATGGGCGTTTCTAACAATACGCCTCTTAAATCCCAAATACGAGTCACTGCAATGTAAATACAAAATATAAATTACATCCGTTACACTGAAGGCGTCAATGTATCACAAATGTCAAAAATAACTTTATATTTCCAAGGCAGGGGATGAAGTTCATTGACAGAGTTATTGGCACGTTGTTGTCATCGGTTCTATGTCCATGACTCACTCCTGAATGACAAATGTCCTACAGCTTATTAAATTGACATAATTATGGGTTGCTTACCTCAACTGCAGATTTAAATATGTCATCATCGTCGTCGATTTTGCCTCTAAAATCGAAATCCGTGGCTTTTTCTTCGGACATTGTTGCTAATTGAAGGTGAGTTGTAAATAGTGGAAAAAAGCTGAAACCGCCAGGTCTGAAGGGAAGTTGGGATCTATCTACACTGACAGAAGAACTCCCCAACTTGTTTCAAAGTATACGCTTAAAAATGTTACACTTGACAAGTTTGTCTCTCCTTGTCGTACACAATACATAAAGTGATTTAAACAATATAAGTACTTACTTACACTTACAATTTCTATATGCAAGTATAAATCAAAAGTGCGAATACTTTACTCTTAAATTCCACCTAACCGCAAAAATCTGACAGGTTTAATGTTGTATTGGCAATGCTTCGAATTCCAATTGCCTCTTCCTGTGGTTCTTCTCTGGTTAACTCTTAACTAATGCTCAGAGGCTATAACAGCACGGCTAGTCAAATTAATAGGGAATTGAATGATACTGGAGTCTCCTGACGCTCACTCAGTCAATATGTGCCCAAATCCCTCAGTCAATACAGTTCAAAAAGGACTCCTGCTTAATGTTTAATTCATCATTAAACCATATATACACTTTAATCTTCTACACTTTGAATTTGAATTGGATTGACTTTAACCTGTACAAGTCAGGTCAGTGTGCACCAGTCTTCACTTGTATAAGTCCCCAAACCAGACCATTTTTGTAAAAGTAATGTCACCTCCCTTATATTTCCAGCAACACAGATTCACAGGGAATATTACAATTAAGGAGATTAGAGCACATTGGGGAATTTTTTGTTTGCAGGAAAATATATGTGGAAGTATGATAGCTTCAAAATTTGGACATGTCAAATTTCCCTTCAATTGGTGTGGGCCCAGTTCTCGAAAACCGGGAAATTCATAATTACTTGAAATTATTATAATTTGGAACCCTTTGACACCCCAAGTTCATAAAAAACCATTTAAATACGAATTTCCTAAATGGATTAAACAAAGAGTTTCTGCGACGTATTGCTGTTATGTAATTGACAATTAGCCATCAAATGTAAATTATAGACTCAAATACTATCACTGTAGTATATCTGTTGTTGTCGTTTACTCTAAAACGTAAATACAGCGTAGACGAACCTGCAAGATTATCCTGAAAATTAGGAGTAAATGTGCTAGATATAATTAATTATAAATAATAATATATTACTCATCTATGAAATCAAACCCTTGGATTATGTGGGTTTGATGATTAAAGACGACTACTACAATGCTACCTGCTTTCACCGATAAGAATCAACCATTAAGCATATAGTAAGTAAAGCCTGAGTATTTAATGTATAAAGATTTTATTGGCACTAAATTGACAGCACCCGTCGTTATTAGCGCACACTGTAGTAGAAGTGTGAAATACACTTTGCGGAAGTGGAAGCACACTGGTGTCCAGCAATAAACACAATTACCCTTCCCCATTGGACCTACTCAATGTTAGGATTTGAATGATCATTGTGCTGGAAGAACTCCTCGTTGTTAGTCCCCAAATATAAGTTTGATGTCATATTGTGTTTGGACATTAATTTGCAATAATTATGAACTATCTAGTAGCTATCCATTTCCGGGCGCAACCTTAATTGAGCATATTGAACCAAACGTGGCTGCCCCTGATTGTAGTTCATGCCCACAAATAAGTCTCTGTGAGGTTGGTAGGTGCCGTTGTGTGGTCTCTTTTTTTTGGTAAGTTCACTCCAGTTGCCTCAAGTATACGCCTTCGGAACACGTTGCACAACTGTAACTTGAGTATAAATTAATGAAAATAATTTTGCAATTAGTAGAATAATTACTTATTAGCACGTACAGTTTATTCTCACCGTTGTGTGCACTATATTGGGCTTGCCCGTGTGGTATTTACAGTTGTCAGTCTAAAAAGCTCTATCATGTGCATACATTTTTATTTTTTAAAATGCATAACGCGTTCGTTAAATCACAATTACAAAACCTAATTTCTGGAGGACTTCGGACTTGTTCATCTTTTGATAAACAATCTTGAGTGTTAATAATCTCACTGAAAATCCTATATTTTTTGCTCTTAAAAATATTATATTATTACGGTAAAACGAATTAAATGTTTCCAAAATTATTCCAAGGAACACCAGGTAGCATTTATAGTTATGTATGTATTTCCATTTTATAATCATTATGACCCTTGTTGGCAACATTATATCTAAACGCTTCGTATTTTCACAGCGAAGCATCCTTTCACTAAACGTTCTTATAATTTAAAGAATCAATTTCTCAAACATTTCGTTCGTTCTGCTAATTGGAAGTTTGACTCCATTTGATATAAGTAAATTTGATTTCATACCCCGTTTTGCCTTGAATTGAAAATTGTTGCTGAAGTTGTGAAGAGATGTCATACCCTCTTCGAAGTTTACATTTTAATATAGCATACCTACAGATATCTAAGTATATCATATTTTCTTTTAATTCAATAATTCCTCTAATTCAGCTTTAATTGTACGCATTTACTTTATAATATCTACCTATGGAATTTGCGTGGAATTAATGTATGAAGTAACAGCTTCCATTAAGTGAAAAGTTATACACGTATGATGCCTCGCCCTAATTATTATAACTAGTGCAATTAAGTAGTTGGAATAATTATTGTAATTGCTTTATTGTCAAATCCACTGAATGCTTATACCAAAGCTGGACGCATACCCTACATGTATGCCTACAAGTAGGCAAAATTGTAGGTTATGCTCAAATTTTCAAATATTTTGTAGGCAATTATATATATGTAGGCTGCATATTTTGAGGAAAAAATTCTACAATTTATCTATGCTGAGAATAATCAGTATGTAGATGTATAAAAAAAGATAGATACTTAAGCATGAAAACGCAGGTATGTTCGAACGTTTGGTATTCCAAAGCGCTGAATAAAAGCTCCATCTAGATTTTCTTTCTCATATGTTTTTTAAGTTTTGCTTACTTGCTGCAGCGCAAGCGATTTCAATTCATTGACGCTATAGTAAGTTGATTCTAGCCGAAATAATGTGTTATCTTATCGTGCAAAACTGATTCACCATGAGAATCAATGTGTAAATTTATTTTCTAAAATGTCCGTAAATAAAATCTTCGGTATAATAGAGGATCTTAAAAAATATTACTCTGTCGCTGATTCTACTGATGGTGGGTCACAAGAACAAATTAAATGCCTGTATGAAACTTGCAAAGGAAAGAAATCTTACAGCAAGGTTGAAGATCTCATATTCAGCATCTGGTACTTGCATTCTAAGCATTCCCTTAATATATTATTTTCTAAGAAACGATTCTGTAGATGGATTTCATATATTCATCTTCATTTATTATTTCGCACGTTAAATATAATACGTCCTTGCTGGGGAAAACGTGAAGGTTCATACCCAGATTGCTGGAACTTTTTAAAAGCAAATTTTAATGTGACTTGAACATGCATTTTCGTTACAAACTCTGTATTGTTTATTTTGAAAGTAAGATCATTTTAAGTAACTTGTATGTTTCAATTTATGCATGCATAATTTCATTTTAGTTTTCAGGTAGGATGCAATTCCGACAAAGATGTACGTCGGCTGTAGGTAGCGACAAATCTCGGGAGAGATGTATGTAGATTGTAGGGAAGGTCCAATGTTGGGAGTGATTTATGTAGGCTGAAATGTAGCCTGTACCTAAAAGTCTAAAAACATGTAGGATTTAAGGTATGCGAATATTTTGCTCAGCTTTGGATTGTGCACACGTTTAAAGAGACCCGTTTAATGCATTATAAATGTAGATTTAAAAAAAATATGTGCAGGATAATTCAAAACACATTACTCTCATAGCTTATGATGCGTGTTGGAATTTGTTCCATTCCCCCAATTTGTATTTCTTGCAGATATTTACAAAATGCAAATATTGATCGGAGTCAAGAGACATAACGTGCCATTGGTCGTGTTATCAGGTCAAAGTCAGGATTTTTGGGGGATTTGGATATTTACAATTTTTTATTCCTGCACATTTTTCTTTTTCCTTTTGACGTTTTTTTCATGAATGTTATAGGGTTTTCTAAATGCAATACAGGTCTTGCACTGTTGGGGATCGTTGTCGTGAACAGGAAAATAAGAGAGAAAGTTTGAAGATCCACAGGCTGAGTATGTACGATTTCTGGAATAAATTGTAATTTTTCCTTGCACGGCCTATTATTTATTAAAAGGTATAAAGCACGTGCTGGTAACAAATTTAGTGGGAATTCATTCCGGTTCTATGTCATCAGTGCCGAACACAATTTGTAACCACAGGAGCCCAAAATGTGGCGACAACTTCCATGTACATACATACATGCCATAGGAAGGTTAAGTTTTGCAACACCCTGTGCATTAGTAATAATTATATTTAATATTATTTGGATTCAGTTACAGTCAATTTGGTCAGGTGTGATTAGTGTATGGATTTGTCATTAAAAATATGCTATACACATATGTACATACTTAATAACTATACCAACGACTTCCCAATTACTATTCATCTTTGATAAGCAGTCATACCACCCCGTCCGGTTATCTATTTACTGTCAGTGTCTAGCCTACAGATATTTGGTAGTATAATAACATTGAAGTAGTTTGGCTAAATTACAAATTAGTTACGAATACGATCTGCTAGCCATATAGGACACATTCACCAATTATTATTGCTAGCGTTTAGACCAATTCCAATGAATGTCATTTCAGTCCGAAATTGAAACTATTATTTGCAATTGTACTTTCAGTCGGGGGTAATTCCAAGCAATTTCCTCCAATCAATAATTATTTGAGTGGCTGTGCCAACAAATACAAAAACATAGGCATCTGACATTACTCGCTAAAAATGAAAAATTTATCTCTGGATGTATGTATATCACAAGTGTCAATAACTCTACAATTGACATAATCCTTCCTGGGAAGTAAATTTTGAATCCAGAATATTATTTAACAAAAATCCAAGCTTGATCTCTTTCAAAAGTTTTTTCTTACTCAAATACCTCAAAAAATCATTTTTTTTGGTAAGCAACTATTCAAATGTTAAACACGAAATTATGGCTCATTGGATGGATTGAATGCCCATCCAGAGCTTGATGATTACAGGAGCTCAGCTAATTTGTTATTTGTAGATGTGTGCTCATGATAATTTTGTGCATGTAATTATTTAAAAGTAGGGGGAGCTGGGAAAGAACAAGAAGCCGGGAGACTTTGTAAGGAAGACATTAAGACTGGGAGACAGTCACAAGTTAATTATGTTGAAGGACTGTTATGATTCTAATTGCTGGGCTTTCTTAAGACGTAAATGAAAGAGTTGGACATGCTGGGGGTTGTTAGACTTCACAATAGAAGTTGATGCATTTTGCGTAATTAATTATTTTGAGGAGAGTTGTTTGGGTTGAGGAAGTAACTGTGGAGCTGGAAGGTAATTTAAGTTAAGATAATATGATGAAAGTTGACAGGAGCACGTCGGTGGTGGAAAAACGTGAGGATGTTGAGTGGCAGCTCTGCTTTGCATATCCGGCGGAGCTGACGTTGTCCTTCGTGGCTGGAATATAGACGGGATGAGCTGGGATAGATAGATATACATACGTACATATGTATGTATAGATACAGTATATACAGGTATAGAGGCAGAGGACATATGAACATAGAAATGGGCAGCGCCCCTTTCTCACATCTCTCTGTCTGTCTTGTGTGTGTGTGTGTACTTACAGGGAGATATTTATATGACATAGTGTGTATGCCTTAAGAGTTGATTTTTATTGGTTGTAAAAAAATATCCCAAGCGTGCATTTTTATTGCACCAGCACTTAATCGATTGCTCGAAAAGGCAATTTCCTCCGACATAAAACCCTTCTTGTTATCCTTCTGTTGTATTCTCTCCACCTTCCAGTTTCCATATTCGCGCTCCTCTTTCAAACTAGAGCGAGACAGGATGTCCACTTTTGATGCCTTCATATACTAACACAATTTATTCCGAGCCATTCATCCACCTCCTCTTTCTCTTCTCTCTCCTCACCTCTATTACTTATCTACAATTTCGCTGAATTGCTCTCTTTATTTCTCTCGCCCTTTCTCTCAACCTCCTTCTCTCTTAGTCTTCCCCGGACGTAGTGGGGCTTCAAAAGTAGACATGAGTGTATGTACCTCTTTCCAAGTACATCTCTCCTCTTCCTCTCCTCACTAACAATATTAAGCCGTATTCAAGACCAAAGTGTAACTGCATACAGGGCTGAAAGACCACATATGCAAGCACCTTTTTATGGCCCAAGTCCCTCTCAATCTTTCGGACTCGCACTTACATCTCTCTCTCTCACTTTTCCTCTCTCTCTCTCTCTCTCTTCTGGTTCGCTCACACTCAGTAAAAGCCAAATCGACCTGCTTTTAAAACCGTACTCAAATTTCAACCTCTGGATTTATCTTAGAATTTTATTGCTTCCCGTAAAAACATTCAATACGTTCAAAATTAAAGCGAAATCTTATTAAATAGTTATTATAGGGCTTACAATTCCTTTCAAAGTCTTCCCAGCCCTTATGTCTTCAGACTTTATAACAACTTGCGTACAGGTTAGCAGAGAAAGTTTCCCTTTTCAGTTATTCGTACCATTTCTATACTTTCACAATTTGTCCATTAATAAAAATATGTTTTCACTTGACGATTGATTTGTAATTTGAATTTTATTTTGTCATCTGCTGTTGGAAGAATGAAATAGATACTGCAAAGTTAATATTCATAAAGAAGGAAGATATAGACATTTCCCTTTTAAGTGCTAGTCCCTACAATTGAAGCAAGAGTTTTCTATCCCTCTGTATCATTCTTATGTAGGAGGCATATATAGGTAGAATAATTATGTACATACATAGAATATGAGTGAGCACTCAGATAGTTTCTCCTTTCTTATAAAGTTCACACATTGATGTAACTTTTATACGGATATATGCATGGAGGAACATTACGGGAGAAACTTTACTGTGATGAAAAATAAAAAGTGCCTTGGTTGACCACCGGAGGAAAAAATTGTAAAGGATATATTATATTTGTCCTCAGGAATATTCTCATACCATGATGCTACATAACGGGAGAGACTCCCAAGCATAGTAAGTTTGGGAAGTGTAAGTACATTGAATATCTTCCAAGCAACGGCAAAAGTTGTGAGGACAGAGTCGCGGAGAGTAAAAGAGCTTATCCCTGAAATATCATTGGAGCTAAGAAGCAAATATGATAATGTGGGAAAAAGTTTTACAAGACCTCATCTAAACAAGGACGTCATTTTGAAAGACTGCAGTGAACTTCCGGATATTTTTGAACACTACAAGAACTTTTCAATTTAAAGGAAGATATTGAAATGTTTATTTTTACTTCTTCCAGAATAAAATGGGAAAATTTGGAAAATATTTACAAATATCTAATTAAAATGATAAACTTAATTATGCTTCTTCAAGTTTTCCCGAAAATTATATCTGCTGTAAGGGGATAATTATTCCAGGGCAATACATGCCTCATGTTAATTATTATACTCTTAAGTCCTGTTTATATCTCCTTTGCTTATTGTGCTATGTGATGTAAAAACACTTTTGCTCTATTTTGGTAAATGAAATGTTTGAAGTATTACGATTTTGTGGCGGCTATATAGACTTGTGATTGAGAACGTTTTTTGGAGATGAGTACTATATTGCTTCTTAGCCGGGAATTGTGTATTTGGTTGGAGATAGGAATGTGAAAGTCTTGGAAATTTGGGGAAAAAATCAGTTGGTTGAAGAAAAATATGAGGGTTATTAGAAGAGCGCTGCTTATGGCTTAATGTAGGAAAAAGGATTAGTTTTTTATTAGTCCTCGTGCTATGTATCATTTGGTGGGAGAGAGAAAAAAAAAGAGAAAGAAGGTTTTCCCCTCAACATCATCTGCTGTAAACATTTCGTAGGGTATTTTCAAAGAGTCTTTATATGTGTGATCACTCCATGCCGGTAGATTTCAAAGAAACCAAGTCTCTCTTTTTCTCTCTTTGTCCATTCCTCTGTAGTCATTCTGTAACAGAGGAACAAGTCTATGGAGCGAGAGAAGAAGAAGGAGCAGAAGAAGCAGAAGAAGCAGAAGAAGAAGAAGAAGAAGAAGAGGAGGAGGAAAAAATGGGGAAAGGAGAAATCTGTGAGCAGTCGTACATATGGCAGTTTGTTTTGTCCACCCGCGTATACTTACATGTGGGAAGTTGAAATGATGAAGTAGCATGTGCCAAAAGCCTACATTTCTATATTCTATACAAAGAGTATTATCGAGTTTGTGAAAAATGCTTCTTTCAGTCTGAGAAATTGTGAGGAGGGAAAATGGTCTCTCCCTTTCTGACTCCCGTACATCATACTTTCCTATCCCATTTACTTCATCCTCAGCTATCCCTTGTAAACCCCAATATGCACTTTCCCCATATATATATATATATTTAGCACACCAGTATCCCTCACAAGTATAGCTACATATGCATAACTATACCAAGCATTGTGGCGAAGCTTAGACAGGATTCGCCATTTTACGCTTTGTAGATATACACAATACTTCAACATGGATGTACACAAATTCCACTTCCTATTACAGGGTCCCACAAAACAATTTACACCCGTACCTTAATGCACAACCTTAGATCAGTCATTAGGTTTAGTAATTATTATTGTTCACGTATTTCAACAATTTTTTATTTTATTTACTTTCGCATTATTTTTTATTTCCTCTTCGTGTTATCTGTAGATGGAAAAGAAATTTCAGAATTTATTGTATATTTGTTTCCATGCCAGAAACATTTTTGATTCCAGCTTTCCCCTGGCAATTGTAAATGGTGTTGCATGTCCTATTTCCCCCTACAGTTCCCATATTAGTAGGTCGGGATAAATTTTTAATTTCCCCGTTTTAAAGAATTTGTTTTACAACTCTGTCAAAATTATAGTCGTTAGGCTCAACATATGTAATTAGGTTAGCCCTAAGGTCACATAACGGTCAAATAAGTGAAGTCATTTTTCTTGTAAAGTTCTGATGTGAAATTCGTTACCAAAATAAAATTGGTAAGACATTTATGCTGACACTACATTATTATAAAGATTATCTTTAAAATTACTGCAAGAGAGATTCTTTACGCTACCCACCACCGGCCTGGATTCTTTCCATTTTCAAACCTCGTTTCAAGTAACTCTTTTACACGTCTCGGCCTACTGTGTTCAAATTTCTCATTGCAGTGGTCTCTATATGAAAGCAAATTTTGAAGCCATTGCCTCGAAAGTTAGCGTAAACCTAGAAATTTGAGGGTTCAAAATTTTCTGGGAATACTTCGGAATTAACATCTCATTTGACAGCTGCAACCTTATGCCTTAACTTAGATCAAATCGAGTGATCATACAGTTATTATAATTTTTAAGATTATTCCAAATAGTTATAAACTGATGCAAACCGATATGAGTTCACTTTTTCCGAAATTCATTTTATTTTATGATAAAACACTCAAAAGCAAAGATCATTCATGGGTAAAATCCTGAGGGCCAAAGGTCATCAAAAATGAGTTTCATTAATTTGATAAATAATTTGATAATAATATTTACATATTTCTAATATTAAGTTTTTCTTGTCTCCTGTAAATTTGTGAAAATGGATTTATCCCGGTTTGCATCTATAACCTCTTCATATGTATATATTTATAATATAACTAATTAATTATATATACAGGGTATATATAATTATATATAATATTGTTACGTTTGTATTACCCGGGTATTGATGTCGTGTGGGTAATAAACAATGTAGCCTAGGTTCGGGTGTTCCATCCCCTGAATTCCTGGAATCCGATGTTGTTGGAAACGCATGAATAAATGGAACTATTGAATTCTGTGTGTAGTTCTTTTATTTAACTTTGGGCCAATTTATTGTTCTTAAACTGATACAATTTACACTGAACATTTAACATTTAACACAAAATAGAATTTGAAGTCTGAACCTCTTCTTCCATGAAATCTCCCGATTTCATGTCGCCCCGTCTGCTACCTTTTGAGCTCCATCCCAGAGGGAATGGACTCTAGGTGCGGCTCCTCTTGATGTTGTTTTCTTGAAGTCGAGATTAGAACTTGTACTTAATCTACGTGTCTTAATCTAAATCTAATCTTATCCTATTCTTAGTTTATTGTTTATTAAATAATCTGAATCATTTCCTTTCCTTTACTTATGATTATGTTAGGTCAGCGTTTGGTCTCACGTAGCTTCTGCTTACGACCTTCTAAACTATTTGCTGACTTAGATTATGCTTATTCTACTCTATTTATAATATATCCGTAACATTCCTCTTCTGGGTAATTGTCGACCTCGACAATGTTATCTGTCGAAGTTCAAGTTCATGTTACTTTGTAGTTATACTAATGTTATTTATGTTACCTTACTTTGTAGCTATATGTTGGTCTTTGTATTGACTTTGTAGCAAGGTCGTAATGGTATTCATGGGTATTTGTTGTTAAGGCATTTTATACAATTTATCATACATGTTCATCATCATGTGTGTGTATACTTTTGTAATGCTGTACAATATTTGATGGTGTTACTGTTTGTATACTTACGTCTGATAATCAACCATTTTCATCCTTTCATCATTTGCATATACACTATTTACATGGAATATGTCGTTATTTGGCTTGATTTCTAATGTTATTTATCGTATCTAAGATTAGAAACATCGTAGCAGAATTGAAAATTTTGTACACGCAATTATAGTATATCGAAACAAGAATTCGAATCTCGAAAGATACATTAAAATACTATGTTGTGAAAAGAATTTGTTTGTAAAAACTGGCAAGAATACTTGAAAGCAGATATGAAACATTTTCCCTTGTTTCTATTTTTATTTGATTTCTAATTTTTCTAGTTGTTGCAACAATTGGGGTAGCATGTTTATATGCTAAGGTTGTTGTTAAAAGGTTGGGGTATTGGTTGATAATAAGACTGCTAATAAGTTCTTTTGTGACTTTCCTTGTGGAACAATTTAACATGTCACAGACAAATCGTTGTGGGGAAAATTTTGTCAAAAACTATGATTGCTCAATATCACTATCAACGGTTTGAAGTGACGGTCTTGAGCGCAGTAGTGTCGCTCTTAAACACAATTATTTGAAAAATCGCCTGTGAAATATTTGAGTTGTTTTTCGGTGGCTAAATTAGGAATTATGTCCTTCTCATGCACAACTGTTGGCAATTTCACCAAATGTGAAAACATCGTGCTCCATGAAGTTCTGTAAGTGGTTCTTACTACTCCATAAGACATAAAATCATTTTGTACCGTGAGCTATTTCCTCAACTGAGATAGGAATGTATTTTGGCGATAATCATAAATATATATATATATACCTTGATCTGTAAAAATCCTATTTGATGAAATGTGTCGAATTTGTAAGTTAAATTTTCTGTTTAAAATTCCTTTCAGAATTGTGTTTTCTTAATATAATTTTTGTCTTGGGAAACTATGGAATTTATCAAAGCTAATAAGACATTTGATCTTTTAAGATTTAAAACTGATCCTTTTTATTGGATAAACGTAGTGAATTTAATGATTCCGTAAACCTTTTGTCATCTATGATGTGTATTCGCACAGATAGCTTCCGTCTTAGACTTTTAACTCAAAATTGTAAAAAGATGTCAACACTGTTTGCAATGTGATTCTCGTTGCCTCTTGCACCTCTCGATTCACATTGAACTAGTTTACAACTAACAATCAAATATATCCATTACTGTAATTTTCTTACTTTTTATATTTTTATTTAAAGTTCCTCCTACCTATTCGTGGTATATTTTTGTTTATTCTTCTGGTCCCTAGATCATTCATGTAGGCCCTTGGACTAGGTGAAGGTCCTTGCTCTCAAACGACATTAGGATCCTTCTGATCGGGGCACATTCATGTCAATAATTTTTGACAAAATTATTTTCTAACTATCATTTGAAATGCGAAACACTTTGCAAGTAAATAATTTTGTAAACAAACCTGTGTTACAGAAATTCTTTTGAAAGAATCTATCCTTCGGACTTTCGTTTTACTTAATCTGTTTTCTAGGTACCTAAAATATTAGCACGTCTAGCTAAATAGATTTTGTTAAACTGAAATTAAAAGGTAAACTGATCCTGATCGTAGAGAACTTGCTTATACAGGGTTCTGATTTTTGCTGGAAATTTTGGTATCCCGCTCATCCCAAACGATGAGTAGGTTAGAAATTTAATTTTATCCTTCTCATATGGAGTTAAATGACCTAATAAGTCACAAGGCATTACAATCATCACTCATTGGCTGTTGAGTGAACAAGCCTCAAGGAATTATGATATTGCCTAAAATTTTTGTTAGAACTGAACCTTATCTTGAAACAATTTCGTCTCGTTAACAAATAAATCTTTGTTTTCAAAACATAGCCTGACTTGATAGTGTTGCTATTCAATAAAATTTTAATCACTGGAATCAATGGGGTGAAAAGGAAATTGGAAAGAAAATGGATAATGAATCCATCGAGACACGAAAGATATATTGATTTGAATCACATATTCTTTAGACTGTTCTCCTTTTACTCCTATTGGGGATCTGCCTCTTTAACTAAATTGAACTTCTCGTTCGTTATTTGAACTTTTGTTATTTTCATTGCGTTTTTATATTTTTGTTGTATATGAACTTGGTTTTCTGTCTTTTCTCTTCCTAACCTTATTCTACTTATAACTACTTATTTTATTGTTTTTGCTAATACTATCTTATAACTAATAAATATTTTTAAAATATTTTTCCATACAATTTTTATGGTTTTGCGTATTTTTCTTCTTTATTTTCTTTCTTGCGTTGTTTCCTTCTCGGTTGAGTCGGTGTTATAGTTGTACGGTGGTTCTGGTTGTGTGTCGGCTGGCTTGTTGTTGTGTATTGGGCCTCACAATTCTACATCCGACTAATTGCTCTATAGAATTTTGGACTAATGCCTGCGTGCTTGCAACATTGTCTAATTCTCTCTCATTCGGTGTTTGTTGATCTGATTTTCTTTTCTGCATTCGAATTCGGTACAGTATTACTGTGAATATAAATATCACTACTGTGGTAATACAACCGAATGAACTAATAATGACTACGGTGTAATCCGTGTCTGATGTTGGAACCTCATTGGATTTCCAATCTATTTCGTTGAATTGTTCCATCCATGGTGGTCTGCTATCTCTCAGCATCGTGGGCTGTTGGTTTTGTATGAATTGGGGTTGTATAAGTTGTTGTTGGGGTTGTAGTAGAGCCATTTGTTGGTTTCTCTCCATGATTCTCTGTGCTTCCACGTTTGGGTCGTTCGGGTCATACTGCACTATGGCTAGTTTCCCGTCATCCTTGTGGTGTAGTATGTGTACTATTGGGTCCTTTTGTGATAGCACTGATGCTGTGATAGCTCCGCTTCCGACGGTTATGGCTGGTACCATGTAATTTGCGAACCATTTTCCGACTTGAGTTCCTAGGGCTGCCATCAGTGGTCCTCCCCATGGTTCTGGACTTGGTTGTGCTATCGGCCTGGTTTCGGAAACGTCCATTGCAATTAGAATTATTGTAAGGCTCAAAAGAATATACCACTTGTATTCCATCCTTGGAAAATTTGTATCTATTTTTGGTTCCGTATTTCTGGGTAACCTCAAGTATTTGAGCTCTCCGTGGGGTTAAGATTATAATGAGTACTCTGGTTTAAGAGTCTCTTATTTATATCTGTATATTGTTTGTGTTTTCATCTTCCGATTGCGAAAGAGAATTCTTTTTCTAATTCCGATGTTGTAATCCGTATGTCCCACTTCCGGTGACATAATCTTTTGTTAGTATTTTTATCCTATGAACTCTATGAAATGTGTTAGTAAGTGAAATATTTTTGTTTTGTTTTCTATTTTGTATTTTATTTTTATTTGTTTTTCTTTTCTAACTATTCTGTTATGGTGATCATTATGTAACATCCGCCGTAATCCCAATGGTTGATGCTACATAAGATCTTAAAAATGTTTTATCGTAGATCATCTCTTGCGAAATAATCTACACTTTACATTCCCTTCGGGAATTTCTTCCGTCATCAGGTAATTTGGCTTCTGCTTTTCCCCGCTAGTTCTCCTTCTTATTATGCCATGACCTGGATGGAATGGTCAGGTTATTATCCTCTGTGACGTCCTAATCGTCTTCCTCGGACGGCCCTCTGAGGGTGCCTGTCTCCTCCTCTCCTTCCGCTAGTGTTCTGAATGATATAACTGCGAATCTATTCTCGGATAAAATTTCCGGGTCCCATCTTGCCCGTTCTGATCTTTCCCATAACTGATCCATTAGCCTTCTATGCTCCACAGGGTTTGTTATGGAAAGATAACTGGTTCTTTGTTGTGTCACTGGGTCTCTCCTGAGTTCTTCCTGAATAAAATCATGTCCAAGGTCTCGAAAAACTATTTCGATTCCTGTTCGACCTCTGAGGGTTCGTATGAGATTTATTATATCGGGTTCATCTGGTCTTCCATCAATGACAACTGATCGCCATTGGGGTGTTTGGAATCGATCTATAGCGCTTGGTACTATATGTATTGGTGTTATTCCTGGTCGTCTTTCATTTCTTGGTGATAAATGATATGGTTTGTAACTTGGTCCGTCTCCACGGTTGCTAATTTGCTCCCGAATCCTGTGAAAATGTTCTCTTTGCCAGATTCGTATCGTGACAAGTTCGTTTAGGTCTCTGAAAGAACCTGTTCTCCGGGGTTGTCTTAGGGTGGCTACTCCTCCTTTTAGTTTTCTAGCGTATAGGGTAGTTGGCTTTTGGCCTTCCCCTGCTAGTTTCATTGCGAATATCCAGTCTTCCCATTGTCCTAGTTCTTCTTCTATGTCGTCTATTGGATTGGGTTGACTTCTGCCGCTTTGGTTCATCGCTCCAAATTGTCGCCACTCCTGAATTGCCTCGTCCTGATGATAAAGAGTTATGAGCCTTTCGGTCATACTCGCAAATTCTTGAAAACTTAGCATGTGTATTGGTATACTTGCTAGTTGTTGTAAAGCTTTCTCTCCACGTCCGGTGATGGCGTCTCCTCTCAGTAGGAAACTATTTATCCACATTTCTTGCTCTCGCCAGGTTGGCTGAGTTCCTATGTCAAACCACATCTGAGTAATCAATCTGCGTAGCTCGGTTCCTGTTAGCCCTTGCATTACTCCTTGATGTTCCCGACATGTTAGGTATGTTGGTACTTGGTGATTGTCAATACCTCTTTGACCATTGAACAGTGTTGTCCAAAGTCTCGGTATCATTTCCCCTGGTGAGATGTTCATGTCTCCTGCCATCGTTTCCAGACGGGTGTTTTCCATTGGTACGTTTCTTCGACTTTGCCCGTATAGGATGAGCAGGTCTCGCTCCCTTGGGTCTAGTCTGCGATAATCTGTGGGATGGTCCATTGCATCATACAGCAATGCCCTTCTTTCCCGGATTAATTCTCCGTGATTGTTGTAGTCTATTCCTGCCTGGTGTTCGGCGTATTCTATATTTGATTCGTGAGCATCTGTTCTAGGTTCGCTTAAAGTGCTAAGCGCCCTTCGTAACTGCTCGAGTCGTAGTTGAGGTGGTTGGGTGGGTTGTTGGTGGATGTTAAGTCTCTCGATAAATGTCTCCCTGTACATCCTGTTGAGCCATCTCACTAGATTTTGCTCTGGACTGTTGGTTGACCGGTGTGAGATATTATATGTTGGAAATCTCTCTGGGTCGATGGTAGATTTCTGGTAACAATGAGGACACATGGTGGATCTTTCCCTGGTGTCCATATTGTTACTGAAGTAGTTCGTTCTCCTGGAGTACTGCGCTTCTATCTGGCTGTGGCGTTCGTCTCCGGATATATCTTCCATCACTTGGTCTGGGAATCTTGGCGGTGGTGAGTGGTCCAATGGGTCATTGGCCCTTTCCACCATCTTTTTCACTTGAAGTCGTACCGGATCCAGTTGGCTGTATAACTGTGTCTTGTTTGGGTTGGTAAAGATGACTATTTCCGCATCCTCATCTTCCCAACTTGGTGCTACCATCCATCCACGGACTCCTATGTAAAATGATACGTGAGCTAAATCAACGAATCTTACATCAGGTGAGTCGGGTTGTGCCAGTGGGTCTTCCGGTGCTGGAGCTGGTGGGTTTTCCTGGCGTTCTTCCTTGAACTCCACCTTTCGTTGACGTTGTCTAGCTCGTCTGGACTTCAGTTTGTCTTCAATGGGTGGTATAGGTTGTCCCGTTATCGTGGATGGTCCGGGTGACGGTGATCTTGATCCTCGTCTGTCCCTTGTATCGTTAAATATTACAGTCCTAATGGGTGAGTATACTCTAACCCTGGGTCGTTCAATTTCTGGCTCTGGACCTCGTCGTCGTCCTCTATACTGGAATGTACAGTTTGGAGCGTTGTCTCTTCCATACAACCTGTCCAACTCGGGTCTACTCCTTCGGATGTATTGTACCGGAATGTCCTTTTGTCTTTGCCAAGCTTCATGTGCTGCTAACTTGGTCTTTGGTCGTACGGGTGGCTTATGGCCATGTTTGAGTGGGCAGTATTCGCATCTGGTCTGCACCCACTTACTGTCTGTCTCATTGTCGGACGAACTATCTACTTGATGTTCCAATGGTGGCTTTTCTTCGTCGTCTAAGACTTCTTCCTTGATTACGTTCAATGATGTTCCGGCTCCTTCTTCTTGAGCTTCCATAGCTTGTTCCGTTGGCACAGCCGGTTCCTCTTCTGGAGCCAAAACCGGTCCTTCTGCTCCCTCTGTCCTTCGTGGGTGGCTTCTTCCGGGGTCACTCTTCCGTATTGGATCCTGGTTCCCTCCGAAGTCCATTCCGACGGACGTGCCAATATAGATTACCATTCTGAGGGTAAATCGTACAAGCTGTTGAATAATCCCTGTAGGTCTTCCTGACGATGAGTGAGCCTCCTCTTCCTCGATTCGTGCCAGCATAAGCTGTAGCTGTTGTTTTAAGAATTGTTTGCTATAACTGACGGGTGACCATGCGTTGGTCGGTCCTACGAATGCATCTCGCCTCTGCCGTTCTCTGGCTGCTCGTTCTGACGTTCGCTGGAAGAGTGGGTGGGTTTGTGAGACGTTGGCGTGTGCCTTTGTCTCCCATCCCTTGAGTTCTTCTTCTTCGAGATGGTCAACTCCGTTGTATACGTGTGGTATGAGCAAAACTATCGTCCAGTTTGCTTCTGTGATTGTCGTTGCTAGTGCGAAGTGTACAACTTCACCTATTGCAATTTCCTCGGTGGGGTGAACATAGTCTTCCCCTTTTGTAATACTGTGAGGGTTGTTTTGCATCTGGCGTTGTAGGTTATTTATCTGGTCTTTTGCCAAGATACTCCGCCTGGTGCGTTTATGTATGGTTTTGAGTCCCAAAATTTGGATGACTTTGTCAATGAATTTCCCGTATTGTATTTCATATTCCTTCCAAATTTCGTATTTGGTTTGTAGTGGCAGTTGAATTGGTTTTGTTATTAAGTCCATTGCGACTGACTGTAAAGTTCTTGTTGTAAGGTAGTAACCGTCACGTATTGCTTGTGACATTAACCAAATAGCTTGCGGTAATTTCCGTTGGTCTCGAATTTTCTGTCTTCGTTCCTCTTCCTCCGAGGTGGGTTCAGGAGCATGTCGTCGCACTCTCCCGTTTTCGGATTCTTCCTCTTCCACTTCCTTGCCTAAAGCTTGATTCCATACTTTGGCTACAGAAGTTTCGTTGAGGTAATGAGCATTCCTTTGGATACCACCTGGTAATGCTATTAAATTCGGAGATATTTCTGTTGCTGTTGGATCTTTCTTAAGAAAATCTTCTAATTCTTTTTCCTCACTGGCGTTGACGGGCATTATCATCCAGATGGGTCGTTGGTCTGGTAGTTGGGACTCGATGAGTACCCAATCCTGCGGTATTTTGACTGTTTTGAGTGGTTTATTCCATCTCCTGACTGCGTCTAGGATTGAGCTGGTGTAGACTCCTACTATGACCATTCCCGTGGTACACATGCCTACGGCTCCTGCTACTCCTCGTACTACTCCATTCTGCCAGAGTCGGTGCACTGTGGCTGAGCCGAAACCTTGGTACCGTACGGCTGAATTTCCGATCGGTGGGCATTCCCGTTTGTTGTAAGGGTCATAGTGTCCGATTTCCTCTGAGTCTTCCTTATTTTCAAAGTCTAGGCTGACATAGTCAAAGCCTCTTGGACTGGTCAGATTCTCGGTTTCCAATCGGGTCCACCACTGGTAATGTGATGCCTGGGTTGTTGGATATGGTCCGTAGTGTCCCGTCAATTCCTTTCTCAAGTTGGATTGTCCTACAGCAGATGTAATTAAACCGAACATTAATAAAAATGATAACCAACTGTTACCGAGGTAAGGTATGGGTCCTCCTCGTCTTCCTCCTCCTCCACGTCCCATCTCCGGCGTGTGAGGTGGCGTTTGAATTGATGAGGTTGACTGTCTTGGTTCCTCGTCGTCACTGAGGATGACGGTTCCGTCCTGAGGTGAGTTGGCAAAATCAGCCAATGAAAGCTGGTGGTGATTAACAATTTCCGTTGTATCCGAAGTTATTGATGATTCTCGATCTTTAGGTCTTCTCTTTGATCTGATCACCTCAAAATCCTCTGAGCTACTGCTCTGGTCGTTGTGTTGTTCGGCTATAGATAGCTCAGATGTTGCAACTTCGACGTTTTGTGCTGGTGAGGGTGGCATTTCCGTTGCTATTCCTGTTGAGCTTGCCGTTTCTGGACCATTTCGTTTTTCCTGAGCGAGCAAACGCTCTAGCTCTCCGGATGTGGCTGTTGACGTTGGAATGTTCGTTGGTTCAAAGTGTGCTGGAGGTAATTCTCTGGTTTGAAGGTCTATCTTTGACTCAGCACATACCAAGTGAAAGTCGTTATCATTTCTCCACTTTATCCATTCCTGGCGGTGGCGTGCTAATTCTTTCATTAATTCTTCCTTTTGCTTTTTCGCACTGTCTGCGTTGACATTTTGTCTGGCAAGGTTGCGGATGATTTCCCCGAGATCTTTTATTCGGTTTACCATCTCCTCGTGCTTCCCTGCTTTCCTGGAGTCTTCTCCGATTTTTAGGATGTTCGACTGCCATTTCGCCGGTGGTTGGGTTGGCGCTGTGTTCTGTCCGAATAGCTCTAAGATGGTCATCTGAGCCTCCTTCTTGACCTTCTTCTCCTTCTTTGCACGTTTCTTTGCATGATGTTCACATTCCTGTTGTACCACTGGTCCACTGTCGGTTGCAATTACTTGTCGTACCCTTTTACATCCTTTCCTACTACAGGTTTGGATGGGTACTGTCTCTTCCTCTTCTGAGTCTGAAGAAGATTCATTGGCGGTATCTCTGTCCGCTGTTGTAGCTGTGTCCGTGGCAGTTTCCTCGCTCCATGATGTCACAGCTACTGATGGTGGAGTCACTACAGGTACTTCCACCGGTCTCTCTCTTTGAGCGATGCAGACTGCACGCTGTGGTTTAGGTGGTTCACTATTGACCGGTATTGTTGGCGGTGGCATCTTTGTGACCGCTGTGTAGCTTGAAGCTGGAGCTGCTATGGGTGCTGTCAGTATTGATTCCCTCTCCATTCGATCCTTATAATCTTTCGCTGCTGGTGATAGAAATGGTGAAGGTGGTGGGGTTGACTCTCTCCTGCTCCTTGACCGCGCTGGACTGTCATAGCGGCTCCTTGACCTGTCGTCCTCCCGTCGCTTCTTCCTCTCCGATGACGACTCTGTCTCCCGCTTCCTGGTCCTGCTGTCCTTAGAGCTGTGTCTTTCCCTCGAACTTTCTCTTGAGCTTCTATGATGCCTGCTCGAACTTTCTCCAGTAGTGATGGCCCGCCCGCGGCCTCTCCCGGCTGGTACCATATGTGCCGAGTAGGCTGCGAATCTCGGAGGCTCCCTTCGTCGGTCCTCCAAGTTCCCTCGTCTCAGATCGGGTCCATAGTTATCGTCAATACGTCTACTGATTCTATGGGCTACGTCCTCGACCTGTTCTTCATGTTGCGGTAACCATTCACTAATTTCGGGGATGTTGACCCGGGTAACTCCACAAATAGGGTCGGCTCCCATCACTTTCCGAGATGAGCTTCGACTTGTCTTGCCTCGTTCGTACTGAAGGCTTGGAGTAAATGCCCAGGGGTCATGTTCATAATCTCCCCTTGGATTCTTTTGTCCGGGCACATCCTTTTCTTGCCTGTAATTTTGGACTAGCCATGGATCATCTGGCTGTCTATTACGTGTTCTACAGATGGGGATCTGTCGTCGTATGGGAGTGGGATTAAATTCTTGTCCTTTAAAAAGGTAAACAAGGTCATCTGGCGCTCGCTCGCCTCTATCTACTTCCACCTGCTGCTCCGGAAAATTTATTGACCCGCAAAAGTGCGGTTCTCGTCGTAATATGCGATAATCTAGTGTTAACTCTCTAGGCTTTCTGAGAGCTCCGATGAGTACTGAATGAGTTACGATTTCTCGTCCATCTCGTCCTTGGATGATAATCCTGTGGGGTAACTTCCCGTCAACTCTGAGAACAACTTCCAGTCGTCCCGTATCTGAGTTTGGTAAAATTTTTGCTTGTGGTATTTCCACTTCAGTTTGACTCACGTATTGTGTCCAATAACGTGGTCGATCGTCGTCGTCCCTGTCGACGGCGGGTAGGGCGTCTTGGCGTGGAGTCTCGTTGGTTCGAGACCCGGATGCACGTGACCCTCTGTTCTCTGACATCTGGTTGAAGATAAAATACTTTGCAGTAATCTGATTTAATGATTGTGTACGTACCTACGTATCGGATTCTCCTTCGACCTTGTCGTATGAGGTAACTAATGAGATTTATACGGTCTCCAATCTTGAGATCAATCTCGCTTTGACCAAAACTAACACAGTTTGGTATTGTTGTTAAGTATCTGGTGGTGCTCATTCGCTTTCAGACTGATCCAAATCTTTTCGTCCTTTTTCGGGTACGAGTTGGGTATCGTCTACTTTCTCCGGTTTCTTCAGCGCTTCCTTCTTGAGGTGTTTCGCCTGCTTCTTTAACTCCCGAATCTCCTCCTGAACTTGTTGAAGTTCCTGTTGGATTTGTACTCGTCGGGTTCTGAGGGTCGCTGAATGTCTCTCGGTGCTCTGACGTATTTGTTCTAATTCTCTCAGGCCTTCTGGGACTGTCTTTCGTGATGACATCCAATGACCTGTCCTCTTCTGTAGAAAATTCTACAGGTATGTTAATGACTTCTGTATGAGTATCTACAGAGTCTTGTCCGTTTTCTTCCACTGGGACTTCCTGGAAATCTTCGTCCTCTTCTGTAGAATTTTCTACAAGGACTTCTCGTTCCGAGGGTTGTTTGAATTGTTGGCTAGACTGTTTGCTGCTCGTATCTGATTTTTTAGAATATTCTTGGCTTTCTCGGTTTGTTCTATTTCTCTCTCCACTCGTGCTATTGCCTCTCTGATCCGACTGCCTTGCGCTTGTAGGCTTTGCAGTGTCTGTCTCTGAGCTTCGCTGGGTGGGCTTGGTGTTGAGTTCCACAAAGGGGGGCTCTTCCAAGGCCTTTTGCTCATCTGAGTGAAGCAATTGGGTTGAAATATCCGCCGCTACTGAGGGCCAAGGCACCTCAACTCGTGAAGTCGCTTCTGAAGGTCCTTGATTTCCTGTTTCAATTTGTCCAGGTCTCCCTCTCTCTGTCGTAGGCGGTTGATTAATTCTCGGTTCTGATCCCGAATTTGAAGAATTTGTCTCTCTACACTCACTGCTGTCGTCCACATCAAATTCTGTTGGACTTATCCCTGAACTACTTAATTTCTTAAGTGTTTTAAAGTCACCTTCGTCAATAAGTGGTTGAGTTTCTTCCTCACCTTCCGATGTTACACCTGAGCCGTTTTCAGCTGGTTTATTAAATCCGAAATATCTTCTTTGGCTTTCTGGGTTTCCTGGAGGGTTGCTTTGTGATCTCCCTCGAGTTGTTTCAATTTGCTCAGTATTTCCTGTTGTTCCGAAATCTGATGTAAAATTCTTTGTTTGAGACGAATTTCGTTCTCCTTTGCCTTGATTAATTGGGCTTGTAATCCCTGGATGATTAAGATTAATTCTCTCTTTGTGTGTGTCATCGGTTATTCTGGTTGCACCTCGTCTTGTGATTTCTCCACTTGTGGGCAGAAACTTGACGTTTGAGGTTTTGCTTCTTGAATTTGCAGTTCTAAGGCTGCGATTCTCTGTTTGATGTACTCTTCCTGAGCTGCGTACTTCCAAATTTTTATTTGGACTAAATTCCTCTGTTGTTTCAATCCCCTTATCTCGTCCCTGATTTCCTCTAGGGTGTTCATTTACTTTCGAGCGAGTGAAATATGGGTAATTTTTGTCTAAAAATTCCCGATTATTCGAATAATTTTCTGATGAAAATTTTCTTACTTGTGTACTTGACTGCTTAGTGGTACTTTTTCCTCCTTGAATGTTATCTTTGTATTGATGTGGTCCCTGGTTTGATCTCCCTCCTTCACTTGGGGTGATTTGAGAGTGTGAGTAATTTTTGTCACAAAATTCTCCTCTCTGTTGTACTGGCTGAGCTTGGTCACTTGCACTGTCTGAGTAATTTTCGGATGAAAATTCTCCAGTTATTTCTTCGGTTTGAGCAGGTTGAACTTTAAAAGTCACCTTCTTGCTCGTAGTTGAACTGTTATCTGAAGTGGTCGAACTCTTAAGAATTGACCGTGGCTGACTCACTATAACTTTTCCACACTTGTTCCAATTTCGTTTTGTTACCAATTCCACTATATCGGAATCTAAATCGTAACTATACTCGTCCTCAATGTGTTCTCGCTGTAGGCACTTCTTAAGCCTCTCCACATGGACTTTCTGTCTCTTTTTAGAATTCCTAAGGTCTTGAATGATATAATTGTCTTTGGCTAAAACTTCTATGACTACAAAGGGTCCTTTGTAAGGGTGAAGAAAGCGTTCGCTCTTTCCAACTATCCTGGTCGGTGTAAAGACTCGCACTGTGTCTCCGATGTTGAATTTAACGAACCTTCTTTTCCTATCATACCAATCCTTACTGTAGTCCTGACGTTCCCTTATCTTAGCAATAGCTTTTTCTATTCTAGTAGTGGCTTCCTCAGCACTCATAAAATTAGTGTCGACGCTGCTTAAACACAGTTGTAAGTTAAAATCATATATGGGTTGTCGCCTAAACATCATAAAATAAGGAGTTTCTTTGGTCACGTCATGGTGACTGCAATTGTAAGCATTTATTAGAAACGGTAAACAACTGCACCATAATGCTTGCTCTTTTTGAGTATAATGACTCAGCATAGTGCTTATAGTCTGGACCATTCTTTCTATTTGTCCGACACTATTATGTCTTAGTGCTGTAGATGTAGAATGGTTCATGCCTAATCTGCGAAGTAATGCTTGAGTGATTTCCGCTCTGAATTCGGATCCTCCGTCACTCAGCAAGTTTTTAAACAGTCCGTATTTTAAAACTACTTTGTGAAGCAAAAATTCTGCTATCCTGTCAGCAGTTTTATCTGGAATTGCTTCTGCGATCACGAACTTTGAAACATAATCCTGTGCGATTATAATGTACTTATTCCCTTTTATGCTAATTTGCATGGGTCCAATGAGATCAATACATAATGCATCTCCTACATTTTCTATCCTAATTGGATGAAGTAATCCTGCTGGTTTCATTCTCATGGATTTAGCTGCTTGGCAACTTTCACATGACATGACATATTTTGCCACTGAGACGTTCATTTTTCTCCAAAAATAATTTCTGTTGAGTCTATGAAGAGTTTTCTGGAATCCTAAATGTCCTCCGCATAGGATCCCATCATGAGCTTTTGATAGTAGGAAATTTCTAAGTACTCGGGGTACGTATAGCTTACGTCCATCTTTATGTACTATAGTAAGAATCCCTTCTTCATCAATTTCATATCGGCTATACTTTTCTTTGTCCTTCCAATTTAACGTATGCCGCATCTTTATTTTGTCCATGATGAATAAACAGTCTGGATCGTCCCTTTGCATCTCCTGCATGTTATGTTCCTCTAACATAGTAACTTGCTCTTCATCTTCAAGTATCCTACACACAGGCTTGTGTGTGGAAAAAGTATCTTTGCTCCCTTCGCACCCCTGTAGTGCGTGAGCTCCTGGAACAAATTTTATTGCTCTATTTAATGACATGTCCTCAGTTTTCTGAGCGTCTTTATTCCTTTGGTCTTCATCCTGTGAAAGACATAGTGAATGTGACGTCTTTTTACTTGTCACAACACCCTGCCCTTTCAGAGGTTGAATCTTCCATGATCTTCCATCGGTGAATTTGATTTCACCTTCCCGGATATTTTTCCTCAGCTCTTCTACTGTGGTCGCCAGTAGAGAGAAATTATCTTCATTATCTGGATTCTCTGTGGATATGTACGTATGCGACGGCGGAGGGTTTTTGTTTTCCTCCGACTCGCATGCTGCAGATCTTCGTTGGATATTTTTCATCCATTCATCCACATCTCTGGAAATCTTCATCGCCTTGATCCGCTGTGGGGTATCAAGATCCGGATTGTTAGCATATCCTGGACTTTCTGCATCAGGAACTTGATCAGTCTTCCTGGCAGATTGTGCAGTGTATGTCTTCAATTGCGAAATAACTTCCTGTTTGAGCTTCCATTCGTCACCTTTTGCTGGCGTTGGATTCCTCCAAGTTTCTTCAAATGCAAACCATTTCTCCTCATCTGTGGGATCGTGTCCGGATGGAATGTGATTTTCCACACTGAACTTTTCTTGTTTCAGTGTCGGTCGGTCGCATTCCTTTTGGACGTTCCTATCCTCATCCGTGAGTACCAATTTCTTGGCCTCTTTAGGACTGGCGGGATGGGTGGGCGGGTTAGTTGAGGACTTCTCTTGTGTAGTCTCAGCTGCCTGGCTCACCAGATCCGCTGTCTCCTGATTCTTCAAGGTTTGATCATGGACTTCCGTATCGGAGTCTACAATTATGGCTGGTGGTAGATGTACAGCTTTAGTTTCAGCCTCACCTGCCCCATCCATTGTTGTGAATTCCATTGTACTCCGTGTCATCTGCCCTAGGGATTTTGGTGAGTCAATGTCGACCTTCCCATTGGCTGAACTTTGTGACGTTGTTGCTGTCGTTGACTTTGGAGTAGGAGACCAATCAGTCCCCATTCCAATGTCAGTGATAGTATTTCTGTCAAAATCTTCATGCTCATTTTGAACTTGAGCTTTCTTTGGCGATAGAAATTCTTTCATATCTAATTCATTTATTGTTGCATTGTGACGCTCTATATCTTGTATTAGTTTGAGATTTTTTTCGTAGATATACTCGTTGGTGTATTTCCAGGTATTTTCATCCTCTAGTGGATCATCCTCCCGAAATTCGTGGATTGTAATGATGTCATCTACGGATAATTTCCATTCTTTGAGCGCTGAGTAGCTGTGTGTCACTTCATTAACACAGCTCTTTACGCTCATTGTATGGTTCTCCCAATCCGTTTCCTCCAAATTCGGTTGAGGTACTAAAATTTCCACTTGTGATTTGACTTTACGCCTGGGTTGACCTTTCAATCTTCCTGACCATGGATTTTGTCGCTGTGGGATTATGGCTTCCTCTTCGTCTGAGGATTGACTTTCGTCATCCGTCCAATATTTTCCCTTATAGCTTTCCCTGGTCGTAAGGCTGGCTGCACACGCTGGTGGTGGCATTGTTATGTTCCCCTGAGGGATTTGTTTTTGCTCTTCCAAAGCGATTTTGTGCTCTTTGACCGGATCTGGGTCAAATTCGATCACTCGGTCCTCTGTATCTTCCAAATCTTCCTTTGTATAGGGTAATGGAGCTCTGGATAGAAAGTCTGCATCCAAGTGTAATGCTCCTTTCTTGTATGTGACTTGAAAGTCAAATTCTTGTAGTTTATTTACAAACTTACTTATTCGGTGGTTTGGATCTTTTTGTAATCTTAAGTAGCACAATGCTAAATGATCTGATCTGATTAAAAATTTTCTCAAATAAAGATATTGTCTGAATTTGCGAACTGCATATACGACTGCTGCTAGTTCTAATTCTGTGACTGAGTAATTCTTTTCTGACTGAATTAGTGTCCTTGAAGCATAAGCTATTGGATGTTCTCCTCCATCATCTTGAAGTATACAGCATCCTAGTCCTGAGATTGATGCATCTGTATGTAGTATGCAATCCAACTCTGGATTGAAATGAGCTAGGACTGGCTGTGTCATTAACTTGGTTTTGAGAATGTTGAAGGCAATTGTTGCATCTGCACTC